>VNJU01006659.1:0-61416 GCA_008042675.1 Drosophila seguyi | reverse complement strand
ATTCTATAACCACAAACCTTAAAAGCACTTCGATTCCGAATATAAAAGCACCATCACCATCACTTATTGTGAAATTATGTTTTCTTGTGAAATTCTAACGGCTTCTATGTACTTATGTATTGTGAAATTCAAGCAGCTTCTATGTATTGTGAAATTCAACCGGCGTCTATGTACTTATGTATTGTGAAATTCAAGCAGCTTCTATGTATTGTGAAATTCAACCGGCGTCTATGTACTTATGTATTGTGAAATTCAAGCAGCTTCTATGTATTGTGAAATTCAACCGGCGTCTATGTATTTATTTCGCAACAGTTACAGCCGTGCCTGGGCCCATAACCTGTTGGAAAATATGACTAAAAGTAATGTCATATATATAATGTATTGTAATACATTACCAGAATAGTAAAGCACGGTTCAATAAATACACTTGGGTTTTATATATATTTCAAGATTGCCTTTTAACGCACTGCACTCCTTGAATGATCACGACCAACTCATTAGTGTGGAGCGAACTAAAAATAAGAACTCCTTGAACTATTAAAAGAACCAGTTTCGATATTTAGTGTAATCGTATTCTGGTATTCTGGTATACATATCATTGTAACTTTTGTAGTTTCCAACAGTTTTTAATTAATTTGTTGCGTAAGTTCTAAAATTTTCTACTTAATTATATTCAAACATTTTCCTTAATTTTCTAATCAATCCAATTAAATTCCGCTTTTCAAACGTTTCAATATTTAACCAACAGTAATTGCTTAAAATTATAAATAATTAATATGACTAAACACACACTCATTAGAAAGGACCAAAAACCATGCACCACTAATTGGTCGAAAATTATATAAATATTTATGTGTAAATAAAGAAAAGAGTTCAAATTAAATTTAATTGGACAGAACTAAATTTATGCTAGGTCAAGAGTAAACCGCAAAATAAATACAAAGTAAAAGCAAACAAAAATCGAAAAATAAATATCTAAAACGCCATGTGATAATATTGTAGTGCATTTAATTTTCAGCGGATAGCCGGAAAGCAGAGAAAACTGTTTACTAAAAAGCGGCTAAATATTTGCAAGCTCATTTCCATTACCAAATGCGCGTTTTCATAATTGAAATGCAGAAAATATTTTCAAATTGAACAAATATTTGCTCAGTCCAATAATTACAAAATCAGGTAGAGTTAGAGAGCGAAACTGGGGCAAATATTAAGAGGAAAGCCTTTCCTATGCGTGACCATAAAAATATTTGCAGAAATTATTTAATAACCACTCCTCATTGCAGTCACTCGAGGGGCGTGGCATCGCCAGTTAAAACGCCCCCGTATTATCAATAAAGCTGCGAAAAATAAAACGCTGCGCTCTCCGCAAACTTGAAAAAATGCAATTAAGTTGGCAACGCCAAAGGAATGACGTGAAAGAGGGACTTCCCCATCTTCTGCATCTGTGTGGCAGTATCTCTGTGTGGGTGTGTGGTTGTTCTCCTGTATGAGTGAGTGTGCTCTCGTGGGTAAGGCAACAAATTTAATTAGCGCCACAAGACGGTAAAAAAGAATATATAAAAACAACACCATAATAAGTAATGATATCGCAGCGGGAAAAAACTGAGGACCCTACAAGCCTTCAAGTCAACAAGTGGAAAAGCCGAGAAAAAAGGATAAGAATTAAATTAAATGAAATATTATAAAATAGGTCAGAGGAAATATTAAATAAAATGTTACATAATTATTAAGAAGATATTTAATAAAATATTTAAGATAAGTACAAGAAAATAAACCTATAACATGTAAGAGGTAAATCGAAACCGACTTGTTCTCGAGTATAGAAAAAAATTAAAATTTTTATAGGTAAAAGAAAAGGTATCAAATATTATATAATAAATTTGTATAATAACGAATGCTTTGTTAAATGCATTATTATAATAAAAAAGCTTTTAAAAACACTTCATGTCATTAGAGTCTATGAATTATATTAAAAAAAAAAAAAATTAAATAAAGAAAATAAGTTATAAAAGTGTTTGTTAGCAGCGACCTTTATCCAATAAGAATTTATAATTTTACTTTAAGAATCGAGGGCAAGTGGGTTTGAGATTTTTATATAATATTCCTTGTTACTTAATTTAAATTATATTGTTTGATTTTTTAAATGATATTCTATAAAAGCAGCAGCTAATTTGAATACATTTTCATAAAATATCCATAAACTCAAGTTTTTCCATGTTTATTTTGGTTTAAAATACAAATATTTATATATATATAATTTAAGTGCATATTTAAGTTATTAAAAATTTAAAATGTTCGTCATTTACAACAATATAAATTCTCCCTTAGTAATAACCAGCCAATAAATCCCATCATAATCTCTAATTCCTTAAGTACGTCTCTCCCTATACCTCAAAAAATTTCAAGCAATTCCAGCTAAGTATATAAGTTCTTCTAATAATTTCTAGTTCCCTTGCCTTGAAGTTATCTTACTTAGTTAATTACGGAAGACTTTGAAATATTCTCAAAAATTCCTGCACATTTTCACTCAAAGAATTACACTCGAAAGAGCTCAACTCTCTGCGTGTTAAGAGTTCTTCTCATACTGCGCTCTTTTACCCTGTACAAAACTGTCTCAATTCTCACGACGCATGAGTGGGGGCCCCTAGAAACCGTACGAAAACCGAAACCAATTTCAAGCTTTCAGTATTGCGAAAGCAACAAGTTAAACTGAATTTTATGACCACCGGTATAATAACACAGGAAACATGTTGGTATGCTATAATTTTCTGATGGAAATGACCTAAAAAATACCCTAAACAATTATAATAATAATAATGATTTGTATACCTATTTTTGAGAAGCAAAGGGAAAAAAACGGTTACAAAGGCTTTACAAAGGTTACAAAGGCTTTATTCTAAATTAGTCTAAAAACATTTTTCTTTTCAATTTTTAAAATAAATATACCCGTGTTCTTTACATATTCGACTACCTAAAATAATACGCATAGAGTTCGTAATATATATTCTCTCTTATTAAATCCTTAAGAATTTCTTATTTTATTTCTAAAAACACTTCAAAAATATCAAACAAACAAAAATCCTACCCAAAAAAAATTATACTTCCTGTAAAAACAAAGTCTAATTAAAATTTGTCTCTGCCATTAAATCTTTAATTACGCTATTCTTCTATTTTATTTGTAAAAAAAACAGTAAAGACAACGTTAAGAACCAAAAATCAATCCACCCTTTAAAAAAACAATCACAGGGTATAAAAACCAACAGCAAACCCAAATAGTCGTAACTAGAAAACCATTTACGACTCCAATTTCATAGTTGCATGCCATCGTTGTGGCATTCTTTCGGCTATATGAATTCGCAATAAACGAGATGCTTTAACTTAGCCGACTGACCCTTTTGATGTCTCTCTCGCTTCCCTTGATCTTTGCCATTTCGGTCCCACGCGTCGTATGATTAATATTTGTATTAATTTGTTTTATTGCTCATACGCCGCGTGGTCTGGGCTTATCTAAGATGCGGCCCAATGATAAATTCGCTGCACGCTCATCACGCCCCATACACATGACATGACATTTGACTAATGATGAACCACCACCAACCCATCCCTTCTCTGTAAACTTAAATGGCTTACCTTAAAGCTTAGAAAGAAAAAAGGAACAGAAGTAAAGTAAAAGAAAGAAAAGAAAAGAAAGAAGTAAAAGAACTGGAGCAAGAGCAACAAAAAGGAGCAGAAAAGTAGGCAAGACATAATAACATAGATAAAATGTTGACAACTTGCTAACAAATGAAATGCAAACATGTTGCAGCAGATCCTTGAGGGATAAGGGATGAGGAATGATGTTGATGAAGGAGCCGCACAAAAGGGAAATTTATATGTAGGCCCACGTCTAAGCTCCCACGACTGATAAGAGGGAATTCGCAAACCGAAAATAAAATGCTCTCCTGGGATCAGAGTGATAAATTAATTTAAGAAATAATTATTTTGAGGGAAGAATTTCCCTAAACATGGTACATCTTAGGGTTTTTTTTCAAGAGAATTATTACAACAAAATTTTAAATTTATTTACCAATAAAAATTTTTATTCGAATGGTAGTTTTAGTGTTCTCAGTGATTTAATGGAATTTTATTTTGATAAATTACTGATTGGTTTTTATTGTTAAAGACTTTATATTCTTTTAATTATGATATTAAATATAAATTCATTATTAATTTAATTTGTGTAAATTTTATAAATCACTCGAAACAACCCTTCTGAGCAAGGGTATATAAAAAAGGAAACTTCAGCCAAATAACTGAGCACCGCTTAGCCTATATTCTGCTGGCTCTCGCCCACTCAAAGACTAAGTCCCGATAAAAAGTTTAACTTTGAGACAAGCCAAAGTCATGAATACACTTAAGGGTGTTTTTAAATATTTTATAAACCTTATTCAGTTTAATTTACACTATTAAGGAGTTTAAGCTATCTAATAAAGATAAATTAAAATAATTTAAAAGTGTTTTAAAGTTAGGGAGTCAGTTTTTTTCTAACTTTATTCTAGAACTTTTCCGAATATATTTAAAATAATTTAGAATTGTTCTAGGGCTTTGAAATTATAAGGCTTTATAAATTATAAAATAGTATTTTATTTTATTTTTCAATACAAAAATGGTTTTATTTTATTGAAAAAGTTTCAGAGCTTTAGGTATCTTATAAAAGTAAAATTTAAATGATATCAAATAGTTTTAGGCCGGGGAAGGGAGTGTGCTTATGGTGATGAATTATAAATTGAAATACATTTTATTTCTTAACTAAAAAAAATGAAATATTAGTATTTAATTCCCATTTTCCAGAATTTTCTCAAAAGTTTTGTTTAGGCAAAGACATGGAAATACCAGCCCAAAGACCAGAATCAAAGCGAATAAAATCAGCTTGCAGGCAGGCAAAACTCTGAAAGGAGCTTAAGGATTTGAGCCGAGAACATGGAAAAGTCGTGAGCGGAAAACTGAGGGGGGAAAATGGCAAGTGAACGGTGTGAGTAATTAAGAAGCAAGTGCGTAAAAGTTGCCCGCATGGAAGTGACGCAATGTTGAAACGTCAGAGCAAGAAAAATGGCAGTGGGAAATGAGGGAAACCCCCGAAAGTGTGCACAAAAAGGGGGCTTCAATTAATTGACTTAAGCTGAAAAACAAAAAAAAATATTTATATATACATTTACAGAACGAAGAAAATTGTTTGCTGGCCAAAACATTTTCAAATTCCTCATTTTTTTCCTTCCCCTTTTTCGTGCGGCATACTTTTGGGCAGCAGCTGGCCAATACTGGTTGGGCAAGAAACGAGGCTTAAACGCAATCAAAATGTCTTAACCACTAGAGTATGTTGTTGATATTTAGACAGCTGGTTTTAATTCCTGTAAATTAACAAAATGCAAATCACATTTGGCAACAGCCGCTGCTGTTCATCGCATCGGGGAAACAAGTCAATTAAAATTGACAGCCGTCTATGGGTATAAAATTTCCAATTGGCCTCGGCAGTCACGTCCCAGACATGAAACTAAATTACAAGGCCCACAAAGCCAAAGGATGTTGCACACACACAGAGACAATAAACAAAGTGCAATTAGTTGATATACGAGATGGCCAAAGGGTTTGGCATAAAGGGTGAAAATGCCCGTACGTGGACCAGGTCAAAGTTTATGGTCCTGGCAGGAGCTGCTGCAAAACTGCAACTCATATTTTATACAGGGCCAAAAATGTCTCGCTGCCTGCACATAAAACATTTTGCTTGGCGAAACCCAAAACTGACACTGATGCTGACACTTTCGCACAACTCATCTGTCTCCACTGAGCCCCGACGTGCCGCCTTCCTGCCTTCCCCCCTTTTGGCCCATTGTGCATATAATTTGTCACTTGCATGGTCTTTATACACAGGAAACACGGTCAGCAGGCAATTGGCCAGGAATGTCAGGAATACACTACAAGAAAGGGTTTATAAGCAGCTGGAAAGTTGAATTAAACTTTAAGGTTAAATTTTTCAATTGAAAGCTAGAATAATTTAATACACATTTTAAGCTTTTAAAGAATGGGAAATATTATTAATTAACACGATAAATATTAAATAAAAATAGCTAAATCGTCTCGCCTTTTGTTGAAGACAGTTTTTTAATATTATTGAATAAGTTTTCTCATTTTATAATATTTCAGAAGTATATAGAAATATATCTTGCATCCTAAAAATAAGAACTAAAAAGCTACAAACGACAGTGACAGGCAGGACATGTCTTAATATTTCGCATAAGTTTACGAATTTCTTATATATTATTAGACATGTTATATTCAATTTAAATATTGTTAAATTTATTTTATAATAATTTTATATTTTTTTTATAATATTAAATATATTATCTTAATTTTAAATATTTTTCAATTAATTTTCTAGTCGAAGACCCGAGCATCTATGTCTTATATTTATCCTGTAGATTAAAAAAAAAATATACTTATAAATTGCTTATCTTATTTTGTAGAAGAATCCATTTTCTTGCAATTTAAGCACTTTAAAGTACTTTTCTTTTCAAGTGTACTGACACACTGAGAAGACTATGGAAAATGGCTACCGGACGGGTCATCCTTATGCTGGAAACACGGCGCACAAGTATAACTGTCAGGATACAGGAGCTGTCGTTTATCACACACGTATGTAAGTATATGCACATACTTCTCGCACGCACACACATCCGGTTGTGTGTGTGTGTAAGCATACCTTTTGCAGCTCACTGTCTACATATATACATATGCGTTGACTCTGCATAAATGTCAAAGGAGATGTGCCTTTTCATGCAAAAGTGTATGTGCATTTGATGTAGAGGATTTCCGTTCAATTGGGCATATTTGATTAACAAATTAAATTTATACAAATTCGATGAACGCAAAGGAAATAGAGATTGGACAAAGGGTAGACAAATTGATACATATACAGGATATACAATATATTTGTAGTAGAGATTTGTAAGGAGAAAAAGGATCTTTCTATTAACAACATTTACAAATCATTTAATACCTATACTTTACTTAACAAAGCATTATTATATTTGGTTCTCTTAAAGGTTTTGTTGTTAAATCCCCTTCCTGTCCGTCGATTTTCATGTCACCATCGTGAACATTTTTCTCAATTCAACGTTTCACACGTTGTCATAAATAATAATACGAGGAAAGCGTGTCAGAATTGCCATTCTAAACATGCCTTATGCTTGCCACCTCCTGTCTCCATAAAAAATCCAGTCATGTTTTGTTTTTCTGCATCCTGACAAGTGTTAAAATAACATTTGCACTGCATTTTAAATGGCATTTTCCAGTGAAGAATTTTTCTGCAAACGACCGCTTTTATTTTCCGTGTGCAGAACGTTGAAACCAAACAATCAACAAAACGAATTTCCTGCTCTGGCCGTTTTTTGCTTATTTTTTTGGTTGAAGTCGAAATGCTACATTTAACTGAGGAAAACATCAAACATGTTAAATAAATGTTCGCTTTGGGCGGTGGAGCTGTCTGTGGGCTCTGATTTTTGACCGTTTCTATTTTTAGGAATATTTTTCGGGCCTATCCACAAACGGAAATCAAATAGAATTTGACCCACCCACAAAAGGGTATTTACATACAAACACATATACATATATAAAGGATTTTACCTTCACGTATACAATATTCTGGGCGAGGACCTTAAGCTAAAAGCATAGCATACTTTAATGCGTTGCTCACGAGCTATTTTAGAAATATTTTTATATTTTCTAGAACTCTGCAGAGTAACATGTGGGGTATAGCACTTTTAAGAGTTTTTTTTAAACAAAATATTTATTTTACAATGTATATATTAAGATTTTAAATGAATAGAGAAATTTTTAAATTTGTTTTAATAAATTTGAAAGTGTTTTTGTTTATAATTTGTAATTGGTTTTAATTTTAATTTTTTATATGAAGTAAATTCTTTTTATTGTCTTTTCATTCTTTTAACTAACTGAAATATTTTAACTTCCTTTCAAATCTTAGTCTTCATTTAGTAATTTTTAAAATTTTTTTCACTGTTAACAAATTTTTTTTTTACAAATATTTTACAACATATTTTCGAGAACACATTTTTATTTGTAGTTTTTTATTAAAGCTAATTATATTTAATTTCTTAAAGTTATTAAAACAAGCTTACGTTTTTTTAACTTAATTGAGTAAAAACTGTTTATTTTTACCCTGCTTTTAAAGTAAATATTTTATAACAATTTTTTTTTTAATTGTTTCTTTAGTAAGTAAAATCTTTTTTATTTATTAGGATTACATTTTATTTTCTTCTTTGATTAAACAAGTTAAAAGTATACATTTTCATTAATTTAAAGGGACATATTTAACCGATTTTTTATTTCTTTCAATTAAACTAACTATTCATATCTTAAGCTAGTTCCAAGTATTTTTAATATTATATTTTATATTTGTAGTTTTTTAATAAAGCAAATTTAGGATTAAACTTCCTTTTTTAAAACTTAAGGAAAATTTTTCACTCCCCTTCACAGCTTGCTCTTCTTTTTTCTTATTTTCAATATATTCTTTCTAGTTTCAGCAGGGCATTGCCAACACATTGAGTGTCCTTGGTGTCACATCCTTTTTAACTGTATTTTTTTTGTATGGCGCCCAAGTGAACGCTCCAATGGCCGCCATATGGCAAACGCTGTCTGACACTTTTTGATTAAATTACCGTTGACTGTCAATAACGGGCACTGACGGTGCACTCACCCCGCCATTGTCACTCTGTGCAACTTTCCCGAGGATTTTTGATAAAAAAAAATAAAATATATTATTAATAAAATTATTATTGCAACTCAATTTAAGGCTTTTTATTCGGCTTTATCCAGTGATGATGGTGATATTGATGGGGTGATGCAACAGCAAAGACATCTTGAGCTGTCAGCAGTTGAGTCTTTAATTGCCTCTATATACATGATTGATGCCAAAAAACTTGGTCCTTGTTTGACTTGCGTGTAAACATCTTGCTTTGTTTTCCTTTGCTCGTGTTTTTTCATGTTTTTTTTTTTTGCTGAACCGAGTTTAATTAAACCTCCATATGGTGTTTATTCTGTGGGCGATTTGCCGAAGAGTTGCGAGTGGGCGGTCAGGGATTCTATTTATAGAGTCCGCTGATTAGGAACAGCAGTATATAGTGACAGCGGACAGCGTCAGCACAAGTCGTCCCTGATGTAAATATCAGAAGCCAATATTGAACTGTTATGTGGCAAAGTTTGCTCAATTCTTTTTATTTTCACTCCTGTTGTTAGGCGACCTGGTTCATTGATAGATATGACCAATTCCCTTGGCTATTGGCCATGTCAAGGCGATAACCGCTTGACGTAGATTTCGTTGACAACGACCTTACTTTGATGGTGGTTTCCAATTTCATCAGACACAAAATAAAGGATGGAACAAAAACGTGGGTTCATAAAAGACAAGGGATTTTTAATTATTGATTTTTGGCTCCCTTAAATTGAATGTTTTACTGAAATTCTACAATATTTGCAATCCGTTTTGGGAAACAAAGTAGCCTTTGGATATTCACTTATACTAGTTTATAAACTTATTTTGCCATAAAATAATTACATATTCCAGGTTTCAAAGGCCTGAAGTTATTTATTTTTTTAGTGATATTGCAGAACACAAGAAATATAAAACAAAAACCCACTAAGATGCCGAACTTTAATGGAGCCATTATTATGCATACAATGGAGATGATTAACTCACCGGCAACACTGCGAGAAATCGTGATGACTATAGCCCAGAATACGGAGCTGCCACCGGAAGATATTAAGTTGCCGGTGAAACAAACTCTTGAAATGGGTATACGCTCGGGATTTTTGCAGAAAGCTGAAGGTGCGCTAACATATATATATTATTAATTCAGTTAATAGTAAATAAGAATTATTTAGGTCGCTATTATTTGGAACCCATTTCCTTTAAACACCTTATGCAAGAGATGCGGTCCCTTGGGACTTCCAGTAATCTTGAGAAGCCCAAGCCCATAAGGGGCGAGAAGTCCTTGAAGACAAGCTCTAAAACTCTCATACAAAACATCCCGAGTCGAGAAGCGATTAAAAATCCCAAGCCCATTCCGAAAAAACCAATGAACGACAAACCCTTAAATGACGAACCTCTTATAAATCCTAAACCGAAAAAGCCATTTCTTGATGGTATTCTCAATAGTTTGAATCCCTTACCGAAAATGCCATTGCTTGATAGTATTTCCATTAAAATAAGCAACAAAACAATGACCGCTTCAAAGAAGAAATCAGTGACTTCCTTGACAAACAAGCCAAGGCGTGTTTGCAACAGGCAATAATTCAGATAATCCGCAATGATATCACAGATGAATCCAGGACATGGGAGTAATCAGACGGCGATTCAACATAAACAAAAAAAGTATAAAAAGCAATTACCTTGTCACAAGGCTCGCATGTCCTTAACATTCAATAAAAAGATTATGAGCCTTTCAATGGTATGTTTTTTAATAATTGGTGCACCACAAAATTTGAATTTAAAAAGGCAAAATATGAACATATTTTTAGTTATCTTTTAACACTTTTAATTACATTACAATTTTAATTGTAAAACTATGTATAAAATTTAAATAATTCCAGTATCTCATAATTAATTTAATTAGAGAGTTGCAATCGGGAATAAGCCATTACTTTCAGTTCCCCAATTCCCTGGGCCAATAAGAGAGAATGCCTTTGAGAAATGACGTCTCATTTACGCAAGTTGACAAATGTCTCAATTAGCGGAGGACGAATCCTCAATTTCAAGCGAGCGGGGTTTACATTTTTCGGGGGCGTCGGGGGCAGCATAGAGACGCCCGACAATGTCGCGACGCTTCCTATTCAATTTGAAAACCAAATGAAGCGTCGCCTCCACCAAGTGGCAATTTGCTCTGTGCATTGACCATATGGTTGGACACCCACCAAAGGCGCCCCACGCAATCTGCACCACCCCCAAAAAGACATCGCAATCCTACGAGTAGTAACCCATCGCAACCTACTACGCGAATTGCCAGCACTCCTTGACTTTTCCGAAAAAGCTTTAATACACTCAAAACTACAAATATGAGTCAAATAAATTTTAGAGATAAATATAAGATAACTTTAGCTTATGTTTTTTAAGCCCAAACATTACATATTGCAATTATAGAAATTTGTATCAGAATTTGTTAAAAAAAATGTGATAATTTAATAATATTTAATAAAAGTATTTGTTAGAACTTTTAGAGAATTATAAGCAAAAAATGCACAGGTTCTTCTTTTTAAGATTAGCAAGGTACACCGCTAATATGTATATAACATATTAAATAATGTTATTTGCCAGAACTATTTGAAATTTCTAAACAAATATTAGTGAACCCATAATTTGTAATCCCAATAGAGATCATTTAAATCATATTTAATAATATTATTTGCCTGAATTAGTTGAGAATTATAAGCAAAAATATTTGATTTTATTTATTCCAACATTGGCTAAATATACCAATAATTTTTAATTCGGCTAAATTAAAGGGATAATTTTAAACATGTTTAATAATATTTTTACAAGAACTACTTGAGAATTATTAACAATAATCTGAGATTTTATCTATGTAAGATTAAAACCTTTAATTGGATATGTTAATGAAATTTAAAGGATTAAAAAAATGACAAATATTTATTTTAGTGTTCTTATGAGTTTATTATTTTTGTTGTTCTTTTTACACTCTCTGCTTTTCTTTGACCTTTGCGATGACGTCGGACCGGCTTAGGCTAGCTCAAAAAGAGCGAAACACCGAGAGCTAGAGAGAGAGCAATGTAAACAGATAAAGAGAAAGGCAGCCAGGAAAAACAAGAGAGCGAATGGAATAGAAACCGTGAACGGCGAGGTGAATTGCCAGCGTGGTGAAAACGATTTCCACCCGAACAGTGCAACAAATGTTTGGAAGACAACTTCGGGCCAACAAGGTAAATGTTAGGGCACACACGGCGGATGAGTGGGTGGTCTCGTCCAGTGGGTGGTATGGCCGACTTAGAGAGTGGTTGGGTGGCTGGGTGGTTTGACGGCCTCATGGTTGGGCGGCTGGTTTTGGGGCTTTGAAGCGTGGGCAGCGACAAAGCGGGTGAAGTTATGTCTTGCCCTTTTTTCGGCATACTGGCATACATAGCGAACAGCGAATTATTTGTGCGTGGGGATGTGCAGATGTACAAAATGTGCGACTGAATGTGGGCTTTTCAGTAGGGTGGATCAAGATGATGACACGTTTTACGGCAGTATATTGAAAAATGGATTTTTAATGTTATTTCAATTGTATATTTTTAAGTATATAATTTATAAGTTCTTTCACTTTTTGCTCATAAAATAATAAATAATTTTTGTTAATTATGCGGCTCAATATGTACTCTCAAAAGGGTGACTCAGGAAGATTTGAAATCAGTATTTACAATTTAATATGGCATCCTTTTACAGTATTTCTATTTTGTTTTATTCATGCCTTATTAAATTTTGTATGTGGACTTTAGGCTGATTCGAGATGATAATAGATAATTTAGTGCAATTCTTATTGTATTATTTGAAATATAAAATAAATTGAATAATGAGACCCTATCTCAAATAACTAAAATTTAAAAATTTAAGTCATATTATATATAAAAAACGAATGAATTTAAATTAGCATTGATTTATAGAAGCTGAAGAAATATTTAATTTCTTTCTATTAATTTTCTATTAAACTCCTTGCAACAAAAATTTGTTTATTAATATTTTCCTATTTAAATAAAAAAAATCTTTAAAACCTGAACCACCCTTATGGTGAAATATCCCTTATAAGGGACCTTGTTCCGAGATGCGCGCGTGGCCAGACAACAAAATGTCAAAGCAGCCTGCTTATTTTTTGTTCGTACTTTTTTTTTGTTGTATCCGACTATGTGTGTGCGATTTTTGGTTTAGCTTTTTGGCATATGGTGCTTTGTGGAGAAATGGGAAGCGAGTGTGTTTTGCCGTGTTGTTGTTCGCTGGAAAAGCTGTTTCTCTTATTTCCTTTTTTCCATTTGAGGTTTTCTAGTTAAATATTTTGCAACACCGCATCGCATTTCCAATATTAGCAGATAAACATATGTTAAGTTGCAAAACTTTGAGGGGCTGAGTTGGAGAAGCTGGGGAGGAGACATACATACATATATATATATATGGGACACTATGGCTCTGATTGAGCTTTCAAATGGGCCAAGTTGTATGGCATAAATGTTTGTTTAGGATGCAACAGCTGTTGGGTTAATGTTGGCCAAAAGAAGGCTAAAAAAAACAAGCAAACTTTGCCTCTAGCAGGAATGGAAAATATTTAAAAATATTGCTTTAATAAGAGTATATTTTAATTGTTTGCCAACATCAACAAATAACAGCATTCATAAAATTTTACTTAACTGTAGTAATGGTGAAGTGAAGTAACTTTTTACAGGTAAAAGTTCCCCTTTTAAGTTTATTAAAAACAAATTATATTTAACTCTCAACAAAACCCATGCCATTTGCAGCCTTAGAAATCCTCTTAAACTCATCTTACTAAGTTCTTCATGTAATACAAAAATAGTCTTCATTTCTCCCTAACTTCAGTCCTTTTATCTTGTCATTCTCATACCCTTAACCCATCCATTTTCATTGCTTTTCGCTAAGAATATTCTGCCAGGCCTTAATTGAATTAACTTTAATGAACCAAAATTATAATTGCAAATAAATTATCTCATTTAAGACGCAGAAAATTTTCGCACTTTTGCCGTTAGTGTAGCTCTGAAACCCGAAAATGGCGTCAAGGCCAATTAGAAAACTTTGGCCAAAATGGGGCGAAACTGAGACTTATCTTGGGATCTGTAAGAGCCCATTTTCCCCAAAGTCTCTGCTTCTCTCTCTCTCTTCTTCTTTGTCTTTCTTTCTCTCTGCTTTTGAGACGGCGAACTAGCATATGCCAAAGTAAAAAGCTTACCAAAGTCAAACTCGATTAAAAATGCATAAACGCAATTAAAAGCAAATGGAAATCGAACGAAACTCGCAAAAAGCTTCGAATGAGACAGTCCTCGAGGGGGAAAGAAAAAAGAGATTACACTTGAAAAAAATATATATAGATAAATATTTTGAATATGCTATAAAATATTTTAAAATTACTAGCATTTTTTACATCCATCTTGAAGGTATTTATAAAAAATACAATAACTACAACACTTTTTTTTTTATTTTCGCAAATAATAAAATATTCAACGGACAATGGATTAATAATAATTAACGTGTACAAAAAAATTATAAATTAATAAAATGTATCCACTCAATACACATCTTTTCATGGAGTGTCCTGCCAAAAAACCATTGCCTACATTATGGCGTCAAGGTATTAAAGTTCTTTAAAGAATACCCATTATAGAATAAAACTAATATATTTTTGTATCTTTAGAATATATTTTTTGTGAATTTTTAAAAATTCATTTTGTTAATAAATAAATCTTGTGTTTTGTTTTCCGTGCACCGAATCCAAAATACCAAAAGATGTAAAAACGAAGATAGTGGAAGTGCAGCAGGACAGTGGTCAGAGAGAGGTGGAGGTCAGGGAGACACACGGTGGGCGTTGGGTGGTGAAAAGTGGTGGTTCGGAGGTGGTAAGATATTCAAAAGGCGCGACAAGTGGCGACTAAGCTTTGTTTGGTGCAAAGAGAGCAGCGGAATGCGAAATGAGAAAAGCAAAGCAAGCGGGAAGCCAAAATAAAACAATAAAAAAAGACCCAAAGACAATAAAAGTACAAGGTTTATGCAGAGATCTTAATGATTCCTAAGTATTAACTTTGAAAAAAATGTTTCGAATATATTGTCTTATTTAATTATTGCTAAGAACAATTTAATGTACACATTTTGAAGAAAATATTTTAATATTCCTAAATTGTTTAATAAATATAATATTAAATTGCATTTATGTTAACAATCTTCTTAAAATCGAATTTAAGATTCAACGACAATCATCTGTTTGAAAGTCAATCTGGCTATTAAAAGATTAAAAGTTCTTATTTACAACCTTACCAAGATATAAGATATAGCAATAAATAATATTTTTAAATAAATATTTGTTACAAAATATAACAAAAAAATTATCCAATATTTAGGCTTTACATATTTTTAATTCTTAAAATTTATTAATTAAAATAATTAAAATTGTCGTAAAAATTGTGTGTAAAAATGTCGAATAAACCTGTTATTTTTATTTATTTTTTTATTAATAAATTATTTAACTTAATTCTTGCTCTTATTCCATATTAAAAAAAATATAATTAATGGACGAGGCCCCCGCATAAACGCAGTTAACTGTAAAAGAAGCCCTGACCATGCAGTTGCGTCAATGGGTGCAAGAGAGCGGGGGGGTCGGGCGATGCATGAGTATGAGAGAGGCAGAGCGAGATGGCGAAAGCAAGAGGCATGGAAAGAGCGGGAGAGAGCCGCACAGTGGCAGGCAGCAGGCACTGGTTGAGTTGGTTTTGCTGACTGCACTTGTTTTGCCATCATTATTATTGTTGCTTGCAACGTTTTTGGCTGCCACAAAAGCAACAAACACAAACACACATACCTATATAAACGCACGACCGCGATATTGCCAATTCACTCACATACACACGGACAACAGTTAGCCGCCTTTTACGTGGTGTCTGTGGGTTTTGCCAACATATTGTAAGCAATTTTTCAAATTTCCCAATGGGAAAACACTCTATTCGAATTGTTAAAACATCCATTGTGTCAAACTCACCTTAAAACCATTAAAATTATTGCAATTTTGGTGCGAAATCGACCAACATATGCTAACACGAACACACACACACTGACACTAGACTAAATGTGCACGTATTTTTGCTTTTGCTTTTGGTTTTTTTTTTCCTTGTTGTTTTCTATTTATTTATTTGTTGCTTTTTGAATTTATTTTTCGGCTGCACTCTCACCCTAAAACACAATTAAACACACACTCACTCACACACGTACGCGAAAAATGAGGAAAAGCAGCCAATTTTGTTGTATTTGTTATTGTTTTGATTTTGTTTTGTTGGTTTTCTTGTTGCAATTTTTACTGTAATATGCGTAACAAGTTTATGTTACGTTATGGTGTCGACTCAACGTATCACGAAATAACGGCTAATGACGACGTTTCTTGCCGAGCAGAGGAAAAGCGCTGAAGAATTGCACTGCCGAATCTTGGTGTGTTTTTCTATTTCTCAAAAATGCTACGCCAGCCTTTCTGATTTCCCGATGCGAACGCGCGCGCTGCGAAAAACATATTCGATGCGAATCAGAGAACTTCCCGCTATATAGAGATTCTCTTTCGGTTTGAGTGAGGTTTTCCTTTTCTGCTCACCTCTCACACCCTCGCAAGCTCTTTGCGCGCAAAAGTGCAATTCTCTTGAGTGCTGTCCGCCCGCTCTTTCATGCTACCGGCTGCTCACTAAATGTAACCGTGTTGCAGGCAATGTAAAGGTGATGTTACTATAGTTTAGATCAGGTGTTTTTTAAGTAATATATTTTTGAAAAGGTTTTTGTTTGAAATATGTCATTTCGTTTTTTTTTTTATGTACAACTAAACATTTCTAGATTTGTTATGAAATATGAAATCATTATTATTATTTGTATTAGTATTATTGCTTAAAGACTAAGGCTAAGAGACTGAGTGTGGGTGACAAGAGAGCCAAGTGCGTGCCTTTAGAAAGCTGTTGCTTTTTCGTGCTCTCTCTTTACCACCTTAAATTCCCTCTCTTTGATTCGTATTTTCGCTCTGTAATTGTTGCGTGGGTGTCAAAGGCTCTGCCAGTATTGCTGCCGGCAGAATTGTCCTGAAATTGAGTATTTTCCTGCGGTTTGAGTCTTCACTAAAGTAAAACAAATAAGAAAGCTAACATTTTGAAACTGATCATGTTTTTGCACAATTGTTGCAATTATATGATTTTCAAAAAATAATTTTTTAGCAATTTAATTTTAAGGTTTTTATTCTGTTTTTCTAGGAAATACAGCTGGTTATGAATGCTATCGGTTACAAGGAAAGCCATCATCTCTCGGCATAGGGTCAGCAGCATTAAAACTATCATAATAATTCTTGGATCCTTGACATTAACTTTTATTTATTTATTTTTTTTTTATTTAACGGAAATCTATTGTATTTTAAAGTATTAGTCTTAAGTTTTTAATGCGATCTAGATTTTGTAGGATGCAGGCCAACGTTAGTGCCCTGACTTGAGAGCATGACTGTGGAAAATCAAGAGCTATTTCCCCTAATTGAGTGCCTTCAAAACGCTGTTGCTTTTGCCCTGTCTCTTTCTCTGTTTCCTTTGCTCTGGCATGGTCACGTTGCGTAGGTGTTAACGTCGCTGCCAGTATCGCTGCCATCCAAGGCAGAATTGCCCTGAAATTGAGTGTTTTAGAGGTTTGAGTCCGGGATAATTTTAAAAGTAAAACAATGTAAATTTGTGTCTTTTGTTTGCTGGAAATTTTATATTGCTAAACTTAAAGAATTTATTTTTGGCAAAAATAAAAATATTTTACTTATTTTAGGGACAATTAAAAAACTAAAATAAAATTGTAAATAACATGAAATAAAAATAACTATTCAAAGTAATTTTACAAGCTATACCTGTAATTTAAAGTCAAAGTATTATACATCCGACATCCGTCGGAATCCTTATCCTCTGCTCTGCTTTCGCTACAAGACCCGGCGAGTACACGGGTGGGAGAGCGATGGCAAACCTTGCTGAGAGAGCAAAGGTAGGCATGATTGAGCTAAAGAGTAAGAGTGCGAAGGGGTGAGTTTTGAGTGACTGCAACCTGTAAGACTCTAAGGCTATGAAGTCAAAAGTGAGTCAGTTTTCGCTTTTGCCCGCAAACAGCTGTTTCGGAAAAAAAAAGAAATAAACCAAAAAAATAGAGAAATACTAAATAATAAATAACTTCAAATTTTAATTGCTTGTAAAATAATATTTAATACATATTAGAATAATTTTTAAAATATTTTTTTTTTCTCATGAATTTCTGCTTTTTTTTATTATTTGTATGTCCATCTAAGATACCAGCACTTTCATATTTTATGCCTTAAATAAATAAATAATTAAATAATTATGTTGAATTGTTTGTGGTAACTTATTTAAATATAATAAAATAAAATTTTACATGGTTTCTATATAGCTTACATTTCTTTTTACATACATTAAAAAAGCTCTTGCAGAGAGTGTGCTAAGGTTTGAGTCTTGGCTGGAACTTTGCTTTCGAAAATCCTAATAAAAAAAGACTTAATTTTTTTTTTATTTTTTATTATACCATTATTATTTTTTTCTTAGAAATTATAGATTTCCGCTTTATCTGCTAAGTTTGCAAAATTTTTTTGAGGTTTTACGCTGCTTCAGCCACCACTCAAAGTCATTTTTGATAAATTTCGGCATCACCGCCTTGTTGCGTTTCTGCACAAATTCGTCGCGCTCCCTTAGCCAAATCCGAGCGTACTCCCAGCCAATAAGACATGCCATCGATATAGGAGCGCACTATATATAAATATTAAAAAAAGGATAAGCAAAATTAACGAAATAAGTACATGTGATTATGAAACACCTGGGACTTTAGGGATTTCACGAGAAATTATTGCCTACTTTACAGGGTAACCACCGGAAACGAGTGCTAAAGAAGCTTTGAAAAGACAAATTGTGTTTAGGAACACTTCATTCAAATCAAAATAAGTCTTTTATGATGATTCACTGTATAAAACTAAACTAAACTTTTTTTATTTATTTCTTTTTATTTCAGAAAAAAAAGACTAGTTCCAAGTAGAAGTCAAAATAATATTATATTGTAATTTTATTTAATATTTTGAATTTGAGGAACTTAAATTTATTCTGTATCCTTATTTTTCTTTTACTCTACTAATTTTTCTTTTTATTCCTTAAACAGGCTATAGAACTATACCCTTTTTCCTTTTCAAATATGACCATATAAACTCACATCCGTTTCATTAGATGGGACAAACTTGACACACCGATTTTTTCCCTCAGTGGTAAGATTATCCTTGGGAATAAAGGGCACAGCTCGGGACCACTCCTTATTCATCTCGGTCAGTGGTATATTATTTTCCAATTCACTTAAAATTTTATAGACAAAATTTAACAAGAGACTTAACGGTTTTTTTTTGTTAAAATTTGGTCTTGAACATTAATTGACATTACATGTTTGAAGGGAAAGGAAAGGGAAATGTTTTGTTGTTTTTACATAAAAAGTGTGTTGCTATGATGAATAAAATAAAGAAATTAAGACATTATATTTGTTTAATTATACAAATTTAATTAGTGTTGAATAAAATATGTATTTAATCCTAATCAAAATCAACAAAACAAAAACAATGGCTATATAATTCTTCTTAATTTCTAATTCTTTATGAATTTTTTAATTTATAAAAACATAGTTCTACGGATCGTCCGTCAATGTCGCCAGTAAGCCCCTAAAAGATATACATACATACATAAAAACAATATTAGAAGGAAAACCAACCAGAATAAACTTGAGGAAAATTCTTCAAGCCAAGCCTCTCGAAGGACAACCACAGAAATGTTTCGAAGGCGTTTCCTTCTACCAAAAACAACAACAACAAAAGCAACAAAAACATGGCCAAGACCACGAACAAGACGAAGAACAAGAAGCAAGGGAACGAAATAAAAAAAAAATTGAACCTGGAACTGAAACTGAAAGACAAAAGGCAAAGAAGTATAACAAACTTTAAGTCAATACACCTACACAAAATACAACAAAACAGGATAGAAAAATGAAAAAAAAAAGTTAAAATAAAATAAAACAAAATTAAATAAGAGAAGAAGCAGAAAAAGCAGAGCGATGGGAAAAACAACAGCAAACTCGCCGCCGCCCCCACTGCCCCTTAAGCCAAATAATAGAAGAAGAAGCAGCGCAAGTAAAACAAAACACGGCGACAGGCCAACAATTTGAGGTGGACGTTTTTGGGGGCGTTGGGGGGTGGGGAAGGACCTCCTTGCCACCCCCATGCTCCTCCAGGGGTTGGGTGCTTGGCGAGCGATTGCATAGTGTCACTGGAAAAAAAATATGATAATATGGTATTTAAATAGAAAATAATATGACAAATAATTTAGATGATGTATGATCAAAAATCTCAAAATAATAATACAACTAATTAGAAAACAAAAGCCCGCACTTTTCAAACCAATATTTTAATTCGAATTATTTAAGTTTTAGTTTCAGCAAAACGAAACGACGAATGTTCTTATAACAATTATAAAATATATATTCTTAACTTTTTTAGTCATGAATTTAATTAAATTTTTGAAATGTGTTTTAAAACATATTCATTTATATCAATTAAATAAGTAAAAATTAAAGCACTACCTACACATTAAAATCTAATAAATATAGTTTTTTAAAAGGACTTTAGATTTATTTCTATTATATTAAGCTCAAGGTGGTTTTTTATTAACTCTTAAAACAAAATTTAGCCCAGTGTACACTAGCATGGCCAAACGTAAATCAAACAAAAATAAAACAAGACAAAACAAAACAAATAAAATAAACAAAACTACGCAAAAGTAGCAGACGACGAATACGAATAAACGATGACGATGAAGCAAACAAGGAACCAAACCAAACAAGGATTGATAAATTTGATGTTGACTCGAGGAATACCCTTTTGGGGGAGAAATTTATATTCACTATAATATAAAAAAATATTTTGAAAATCAAGTAGTTGATTAAATAGAAAATATTATAAAATATTAAAATGTTTTTTTTTAGCTTTTAAGCATAATTTATTTTCAAAACACTTTAGTATAATAAATAGAAAATATTATAATATATTAAAATGTCTTTTTTTTTAGCTTTTAAGCATAATTTATTTTCAAAGCACTTTAAATCATTGTCATATATAAAATAAACTATTTTATTTACAAAAAAAAACATTGTTACTTGCTAGTTTATAATTAATTAAATATTTTTATGTTTTTTTAAAACTTTCCCATTTTACAACAATCGTTTTATACCATATACTTAATTTGACCCAGTTTCGAATAAAAACCTTATTTTCAAATATTTTTTGCAATTTATATAATTTTGGTCAATGCAAATATATAAAGCATATACATATTTTTAAAATTTTTAAAGATGTATTAAGCCTTTTATAATATTTCTTACCACCAGCTTGAAACTACATTTGAGAATTTCAGTGTTGTAAAATGTAATAATAATGTATAAACTATTATTATTTAGAAACTAAAACATACCCTTTAAAATATTTCCCATTGAAGTATTTTCTTAATGAAATAAAAATTTAAAATGAATCCTAATATAAAATATTACCTACAATTAAGAATAATTAAAATAACCTTTCAAAAATGTTAGGGCATCACGGAGAAAGATATCAAGGGTTGGGGGAAAACGAAGGAAGCCAAAGTAAGAAACCCCAACAACAGTAACAGTAACAGCAACAAAGACAAATACAACTCACAATGACGATGATGATGTTAATTCCAATGCTCATGATGACGAAACAAACGAAGCATTTTCCGTTTTCTAAAACAAACATTTGCAAATGTTCTCAACAAACTTTTTATTTGGCCGAAAGAATGGTGGTGGTGCAACGAGGGGAGAAAAACACAGAAAACAGAAGCCAGACATCTGTGGGTGGTGGGGGGAGGTGGCTTTGCGGGGGGTGGTGCGGGTGGAAGTTTCGAGCAAACAAACACACAATTACAGTTACAGTTGTGTATGTCTCTTCGTTGCTGTGCGCACTGCAAACAAAACTTCCTATGTTCAGTAGACCCCCCACTCACCTCCACCTCTGACACCCGCGGGGCCCTGTCCATCTCACTCACACCCATTGTAACTGGCCCTTCTTTCTCCTCCCTCACTGTCTCTCTCTCTCTATCTTTCTGTCCCGCTCTGCTCACGTGCAATTGTATGCGTAAATAAGCATTTTACTATACAAAGCAAACTGTTCCTTGTCCTTGCCGTTGTTGTTTTGATACCCTGTAATCTGATCGGACCTTGAGGCATGATCATATTTTACTAAGAATCTTATTAATAATTTAAACTATTTTATAAGACTTTATTATTTGCAAAAGAGCTATAACAATCCTAAACCTGAAATCTACATTAATATCAATTATTTGGTTTCTGGTTCGTCTGTTATTTTTATTCAAATTTATTTTAAAATAATTGATTCTGTATTTACTTGTAACTTATTTGCATTCCACTAATATTTGATCATTTTAAGACAGCATAAATTTCACAACTAAATTAACTTCTTTTGTTAAGCGAAGATTAAGTGATAACAATTGATGTGTTGATTAAATACATTGGGGCTGTTAAGTCAGTAAGTGATGCTGTTAAGCGAAGCCTTGAGTTATTTCGCATTTTATTTTTTATTTTTTAATTATTAATTTGGATTTTCTTAGCGCTACAATGATTCTAGTAAAGTTGTTTCGATAGCATATGTAAAAGGGCATTACGTGTCTTCAAAAATGATTCAGTGTCCCGTAAGCTTTAGAACATTAAATGTTAATTGAACTTTGATCCTTTTATGAAATCGAGGTTACGGTCTTGGTTAAATTTTGTGTTAATCAACAAAACTAATTTAATTCCTAACATTCCGACATGTAAAGCAAATTTATAAAGTCTTAAGCTGTTAAACATTCTTGGCTTTATGTCTTCTCTAAAAAATTAAAAAAAAAAAAAATACAAAATCATAATTTTTTAAGGTTTATATTGAAGTAAATAAATGTTTTTACAAAATTTACGATTCCTGTAAATTAAGATTAAGGACATTGCCTTATAATTATCTCAAAATGTAATAATTTGATCATTCCGATTTAAAAAAAACTAGAGTCACGAAGTATCTCTGGTTCCATCAGTTAAATTGAACTGTTTCTTACTTGGTTTTAGTTCTATTTGTTTATTTCAGTGGGGCGGAAAGGGGATTGGACCATGGTTAGGTGACTGCCAGTCAGCCGCCCCGTTGCAGCCCCAACCACCCCCTCGACACCGCCACTGCTGCTTCTTCTGGTTCAGCTTCTTTGTTGTTGTTTCAGTGCTCATTAGTCGCATTCGCATTGGCTCCTTGTTGTGTTTGTGTGTGTGTTGGTGTATTTGTGTATGTTTGCTTCTGTCTATGTGTTTCCATTTGTTTGTTTTAAAATTTTATTGTATTTCATTCAGTTGTTGGGTTGACTGTTGTTGTGTTTGTTTCTGGCCTTGCCGACTTCGTTTGCCTTTAACCCCACAACGCCCCCAAGGAGCGTTCGCTCCTGCCTCCATTTCATTTCCGGAGGTATTCTGACTGCCTTTTCACCATTTCCACTCATTTTCTATTCTGCTCTGTAAGGATAATAAAAAAGTTGCAATTATTTTGTTACATGATATTCGTCTGTTGGCAGAAATAAATCTAAACTAATTAATTAAAATATAAGAAGTTGTAGTCATTTCAATAAACGAGAATGCTTGAATTTTTAAATTCCTTGTCAAGGTTCAATAATTTTTAATTTAGAAGTCTTATATTTTCAAATATTTGGACTCTAAAATATATACTTTCATTTTAGTTAAATGCATGTTATTATCCAAACTACAACGAATCCTAAACAAACAAAAATATTTCGCAAAGCTTTTGGCAAATTTTATAAAATTACTTAAGGTTTAAGCTTTAAATAGTGCAGACCATAATTCTCATATTTGCTTAGCAAACTTAAATGGGTAAATACAATAAAATTTTAAAATTTAAAATTTAGAAGATAAAACAACTAAAGCTTTTTATACTTATGTATTTCTATTTTAATTTTCAGAAATCTAAAACTTAGATAGTTGGTAAAGACACCTGCTTTTAAGATAATCTTAGCACCATTTTTATTCCATAATCAAAATAAAAACCGAGAGGTTATGTTCTTGACTTTCTTTTGCCATTTTTATATGTTTAAGTACCGATACTGATACATTACATACACCCACACACACCCAGCCCAGCTTAAGCGTTGTTTTGTGCACTTTTCAATTACATTTCAAGGCATTTCGACAGCCCTGAAAAAGTGCAATGAAATATTCGACATATTCCAGATAAGCAACAACACACACAACAGCAAAACAACAATAAAAACCGACAACAACAACAGGTGAAGCCAAGAACTGAGGCTAAAACATAAGCAGTCACCAAATAACACACATTTTTGTGCCTCGAAGCACCCACAAAAACCTCACGTGTTGCCGACGATGGTTCGTTCGGTTAACTATAAAACAAAAAATGCTTAATTAATTAATTTTTATGCATTCGCTTGTTGTTTGATTTCTGCTTGACTTTTTATCAAGTTTTCCATTTTTGTTGGATTTTTTTGTATTGTTTTATGTTTTTTTGCGCATAGCTGCGCGCTGCGTTGGCATTTTTGTAACCCGCTGCGGGAGTGTTTATATGTCATTGTTATTGTTAACAGCTGTACTTTTGCAAATTTACAGCGGTAAAAGCATAAAAAAATAAAGAGAGAAACAACCTGGACATAAAAAACAACGTAGCAAAACAAAACAACTAAATAGATCCAAAAAGAACAATAACCGAAGCAGCCGAAAACAATTTTTGCTGAATGCACACGAAAAATCAACGAAAGGGAGATTCAACCAAAGCGAAACGGGTGCACAGCAAGATATCAGATTGAAAATTTATTTAAAATATTTTTGGAATTTTGGGTATCAAGATCCTTACAAATTTTTATTAAAAAAAAAAACAGGATTGGGCATAAAATTCTAGCCCTTAACCTAAATCAATAACTTCTCTTTGTAATCGTTAGACAAATCAAATTCTCCCTAACTATACCCACATATCATTCGTTTTTTTTAATGCGGCTATAAAATAAAAATCATTTTCTATGATTTGACAGCTGAAAAGAGACTATGCCCCCATCTAGAAAAGAATACATTTTAGTTCTGAGTAAAACCAGAAAATAATAAAACTTTTCTAAATTTTCTATATGAAAAAAAAGATGCTTTAGCAACTCAAAGACTTCGTTCTAACCCAGGCCCTTGAGAACAAATTTTATTCAAAATCATACAAAATTAATGGTGTATAAAGCAAAAAGATTAAAATCGATATATATCGATATTTTACCATGTATTTATCTGAAAACAAAATTAACAAGTCAATCATTAATCTTACATGAAATAATATAATAATATAATTATTTTAAATATTATTAGTATTATTATTTAATAAAAAAATGAGTTTAACTATTTCTTTTTTAGTGTCTCAAAACTGCAGCGGGAGCTTCATAAGTGCCCTGTTGTTTCTGTTATTTTTCAGTCGTCGCATCTTGTTATTATTGCTCGAATGCGAATGCTAAACAAGAAAGAAAAACAACAAGAACGACACTAAAATAAGCAGAAGAACGAGAGTAAACAATTGCAACAACAACCAGCTGGGGTTCGTAGTAAAATGCTAGTAAATAAATGCGACAAGCGTATTTTTTCCGTTTGGCAAAACAAAGTCAACACCGCGAAAACATTTCAACCGAAAATTATAAAAAATACAAAATAAAAAATAAAATTAAAAATAAACTACCACCCGCACTCAGGCACTCCAACATTTTTTGATTCCAACGGCACTGAAAGATAAACATTTCATCATAATTATATTCGTTGAGCGGTACAGTTGTGATCTAGTTTGTTAGCAACTTGCAACTAAGTGTTGCATTCCACAGGGCGTCGCTTAGGTGCAAGCTTATCAAGAAGTGTGCTGGAAAAAAGTGTGGAAAACAGAGAGGAAAAGCAAGAAAAATTTGTTTACTTCCGCTTGAAGTTTTGCCAAGCTTTGCGATTTATATTCTTTGCGGTGGAGGCATTAGAAGCCAAAACAAATCCATTGGGACTGTATTTAAACTTAGTTTATTTGCATATTATTAAATTACTTACATTTTTAATTTTAGTTAGTATTGCAATTTTTCTTTACTAATAAAAAAATATAGTCCATCTAAATGTTACCATTATATTTAAAGTAATCTTTTGAAATTCAAACTTTTGCCAACAAATTCTACAATTTTAAGGAAACATATATTTCCCATTAATATTAATATTCATAAATATTTAAAATTTATTGAGATTAAATAAAAATCGTATTCTTTTTTAATTTTCAACACCTGTAAAGAAGACCCAATTTATGGGAGCTACGCAAACGCAGCACAAGTGAAGACACTTTTTGTCTTTTTTTCTCCCTATCTCCACCTCCCACTCACTCCAAGCCAATTCTGCAGCTTCAACGAAAGAGACAGCAGCAGTAACAACAACAACAACTAATTAAGTTCATTGCTTCTATTTGCGTATTCTGCTGCCTTGCATGCAAACGTATTTATGCAGACAATCAAGGTTAAAATTATAAGAAACCAAATAAATTTAAAAGAAAAAACAGTTTTTTTAATGTATGCTTCAAAATATTAAAAAAAAAACATATTAAAAAATTAAAATATACGTATAAAAATTTGTAGTAAAACTCATAATAAATTTTAACAATAAAATGAATTCGAAAAAAAATTTCATTAATACTCCTTACCTTCGGATAACAAATAAAATGTTTAAATAATAGGAATACTTACTTAATATTTATAATTTAATACAACAAAAGTTAGGCAGTTGTTGTTATTGTATGTAATAAATTTTTTAAATAACTCATTATTCACATAAAATTGTTCCATTGCTTTTAAACTAACTATTTAGTAAATGTAATGAATTTTTTTATTGTATGTTTGTAAAATGTATTTATTCATTGGATCTAATTACTAAAAAATTTTTAGCGGATATTTTGAGGTCCTTATTTTGTGAAAACCGTGAAACTTAAAATTACCAACGAGTTCTAGTGTGAAATCAATTGATAATCGCTTTGAACGATGAGATATAACGAAATACAATACAGAAGGAAGTTTTTACTCCTCAAACAATTACACATTACTTTGTGGTTTGACGTTTAAAATATACGCATTCACCCGGTATTATTTTTTTTACCGCAACTGTACCGACATATTTCTTGTTGCTGTTTGTTTTTAGTGTCTTATTGTTATTGTTGCTGTTTTGCATATTTTTTGCAATGGAAGCTCTCGACAACAAAAGGCGGCCGAAAACAAAACAAGAAGAGCAACAAAACTCATCAGGCTCATCTTCATTAACTTTGCTTTCCGTTTCCCTGCCCCTTTCCCTTTCCTGGCCATCCCACCACCACCCCTGAACATCTTCTGCCTCCTCCTCCACTGCTTTATTTGCAAGCTTACCCCCCCCATTAACCCCGCCACTTTTCTCGGCTCCCAACTTTCTTGCATTGTCTCTGCAAAATGCGAAAAACAAAAAGAAAAATACTTTTGTTTACTCTTGTGCCTGCGTTGCCTTGTATTGTTGTTGCTGCTGGCGACGTCTCTGCCGCCGCTGTTTACACAATTCCACAGCCGAAGTCCAAAAACAACAATAAACAATAAAAGAAGAGAGTCAAAAAAAATTAAGCAAGTCAGAATTAATGCAATGCCCAAAATCATTCGATCCTGCTTATAATAGGATAATTTTTTAAAAGAGAGCTGAGCAAGAGCTTTAATAACATTAATACAAAATTAAAACTATATTTGAAAATTATTTTAAAAACTTTACTCCTAATACCAATCGGATATACCCTATAGAACGAAGATAAAGATATATTCAAGCTGAAGAATTAGAAGAGAGCACAGCAACAAAAGTGACGAAGAAATG
The DNA here is from genome assembly GCA_008042675.1 of Drosophila seguyi. Taxonomy (NCBI): domain Eukaryota; kingdom Metazoa; phylum Arthropoda; class Insecta; order Diptera; family Drosophilidae; genus Drosophila; species Drosophila seguyi. Next base: position 33,641 of record VNJU01006659.1, on the reverse strand, counting down.
CGAAATGTATAATGACCTTCAGTCGCGCTGCTGCCGGCGTCGACGTCAACGTCAACAGTGGGACCATAGGCGGGGGCGAGGCTGTTGTGAGTTTTGGGGGGTCAAGACACAACACGACTTAATTTCTGGTATTCAGGAACATACATAATTCTGCTGCTCTCTTTCTCCTTTCCCAACTCCCGCCTACGCACAAACATTGTAAACAAGTGAAATTGCTTCCTAGCTGTGAATTTACTTTAAACTCAAGTCCACTGAGAATTTAAGAATTCAATCGAATTTACATATTAATATTAAAAACAATAACCTTGTTTCCAAAACCAATTTTACAGTAAAATCACAAATGTATTTATTTCTTCCAAATTAATAATATTAATTTAATAATATTAGATTGATCCAATATCTAAGAGTGTACACGAGTAAAGACTGCCTGTGCGCTTGCTCTCTCTTATTTGTTCTCTCGCCCTCTCTTTGAGAGAAATTATGGTGTTCTCCTGTGCAAACAAGTGTTTGTTTGCGGCGCCGCTGTCGACGTTGGCAGATGTAGCAGCGGCAGCGGCTGAGCCACCCACCACTAAGCACCCCATCCCCACCATCACCAGAGAATAATACCCTCACCCTGCGCCCAGTCGAACTTTCTTATTTGATTACTAGCAAAAAAGAAAAGAGTCTCGCTCTCTGTCAAATTGTGACAAACGAATTTGTACTAATTAGCATTTCTCATGCGGCCTTCACAGTGGGTCGCATCGATTAAAATGTGTTCTGCAAATGATGAGTTTGCATTTTATTTTTGGTTTCATGCATAGTGGGGAGATTAAATAATGGCACACTTTACGCATTGATTGACCAAACAAAGTTCATCAACGGTGGGTGAACTGACACGGTACGATTATTATGAGTTACTGTTTGAAAATTCTAGGATGATATTTGAGAATTTTCTAGAGCTCATCCAGGCCCATGACTAATTTCCGATTAGGTTGGAGCGAAAAGTTTTTTTATATAAAACATTCAACTGTGTATTTATTTATTATGTATTATTTTTTATTTAATTTACTAATACATACATACAAAGCAAATCTTGAGGCTATGACTTACATTTTTGGCCAGAAGAATTTAAAATATTTATATTGATATATATATTATTTTTATAAATTAATTAATTAATTAATTAATTAATTAATCAAATTCATAAATAAAGATTACATATTTGATATTCTAGGAAAAATTAGCAGTCACGATGATTTTCCAGACCATAAATACCACTTGATTAGATTACCCTTAGAATACGAGTATAACCCAGTTAAAACATATTTTTTATAAATTCAATGTTCGCAATTCCCTCCTTGCATTCCACAGTGCACGCCGAGAAGTAACGGAACAACAAAATTCGTATAAGAACGCAAAACTAATACAGAAAGCGCAACAGAGAAGGCATGACAAAGGCTTGGAAAAGTAAAGCAAAAAGGGGTGGAGGAGAACGGGAAGCAGGAAAAGAGGAAAAAGTTCGCACGTGAACAGAGAACTTTCGCACGAGAGAAAAACAACAAGAATAAAAACAAAGGCAAAAAGCACGCCGCCCACGCTGCCACCAAAAACGCAATGCACTTTGACAGAGGTTGCGGCAGAAGCGGTGACTTTGGCAGAGCAGCGGCAGCAAGCAAAGCAGCAAGCCAAAAACAAAGGCACAGGAAGAGAGAGCCAAGAAAGAACTGGCAATTAAGAAAGGAATTGAAAAAAAAAAAAAAAAATTTTAACTTGGCAACTGTTAAATGGCAGATTTGATAAAACCAATTTAATTCAAAATTTGAATTTAATTTTCAAATTAGAATTGCTAAAATTCATTTACAACCAATTTAAATCGCCCCGATATCTTAAAATTCCTAATCGTAAAAATTAATTTGTCAAAAAATTATTATTTTCCGTGCACAAATGCAATCCGCCTGCAAGGCAAAAGGAAAAAAAAAAAACAAATATATAGTACAACTACAACTAGAAATACAACTCAAGGCAAACCATTTGGGCAGCGCGGCAGCAGAACGTGGGCAGCGACGCTGGCAGAAGACGGAAATACCAAGCGAACGATGACGAACGTAAAAACTACGCACCAAGCACAAAAACAACACTAAAGCACGCCACGAAAAACAAACAAACAACAAGCAGCAGCAGTCGGCAGGAGTACGGGTGGGAGGCGGACAACGTCCAATGCGGGTGAGAGCGAGAAAGCGAGAGCAAAGCACCTGCCCCTACTGTACCCGCCCCCACTTGGCTAACGAGCAAACAAAACTAAACAAAAATAAATAGAAACCGAAACAGAAACAGAAGGAAAGCAACGATATAGAAAAGCAGGAAATATTTTGAACTTTGAGTCAAGTGGAGAAAAGATATATCTATGAATTTTTTATATGATGTACATATGTATGTTATATATACATATGTATGTGAACTCAAGATATTGAAAAAGAGGAATTATCACAACAAATTTAGATCTTTCTAAATTAACAATTTGTTAAAAATTCCACCTGTAAATGGATAAATTCCTAATAAAAATATCAAACAGTTAGGAAGTTAATTAAAAAATGCAAACGCAGTAATTGTTGTCAAATTCTTGACTTTATTTTATTTGCCAGCCGTGAATGAACCTTTCTGTCCAAAGTAAAAGCATTTCAGTTTCTTTTATTTTAAATTTTTTTTGTTTTTGCCTTAGGAATTTTACTACGACGTAGTACAAATATCGTTTCGGGTTCGTTTTTGGCGCGAAGCCGCTTTTGATTATTATTGTTTTTTTTCGGCGGTTTTTTTTTCCTTTTGTGACGACCTCCGTTCGTTCAACCCAGTTTTTGCGCTGAACCGCTCCTGTCTACTTGTTTGTTTAATTTTTTGCCATTTCTGCTTCACATTTTATTTGTTTGTTTGACTCGGCTGCTCGTGTATGTTGGTGTGTGTGTGTGCGGCCCAAGAAGCGGTCTCCCCCGCTGCCTCTCTTTCCCTCACTGTCACTCCTTCTCTACATCCCCCTTCTCCATCAATTCACCACCCATTTTTGTTGTTGCAGCCGTGTTTCTTTTTCTCTTTATCAAAACAACTGCGCTGTCGACGCCGGCATCACAGTCAGCCTTCATACAGCAGAGGTCGCCAAAGATGCCACTACAATAGGAACAAAAAGAAATCAGGGAATTTCAAATAAATCGGATTGTTATTTAATAAATAGTCTCGTATATACAAGAAACTATCTAATTGGAAAATTTTCCTAAATTAAATCCACCAATTGCTGCTGAAGTATTCGGGTTTGTTAAGGTAATCTGAAATACTAGTGCTATTGTTTTGACCGCCACTGTGCGTCTGATTTTGTTTTTTGTTTTTGGCGCGCACTCTCTCTCTCAATCTCACCAACTCTGCCGCCTCCCGCTTGCTCCCTGGTTACCCACCCCACGCCCCCTCCGCCTAGCGGGCTCCTTTGTTGTTGCTTTAAGCATGACAAAGCACCGTAGAATTTCACAACAGGCCAAAGAGAACTTCATTACGATGTTCGTTTTGTTTTTCCACGAAACAACTGTTTACTCTGCTTCTGCTGCCGCCGTCGCTCTGTGTTGTGCTCATTTCAATGCGCTGCCAGCGCCACTGCCAGCGTCACTGCCAGCGACACAGTCGACGTCACAGCCGAGGCACAGTGGGCATATTTATTGAACCCAGAATGTGGTGATCAAGTTAAAAGTGAAATTTTGATATTTATTATATTTCTTTGACCTAATGACATAACACAATGTAATATTTTTGCTTGTTTTTTAATAAGAAATATTTTAAACATATTTGAGAATTAAACATTAAATTTTACTAAACCAAAATATTATATTAAAATAAATAAAAAAACACTTTTATATTATAGGAACAAAAAAAAAATAAACAAACAAAAAGCTTTTTCAGCATTCCTTTTATAATTTTTTGTTTGCATGTTTTTAAAAACTAAAAGTAATAACAATAAGAAATACAAACAATAATTTCAAAAAAATATACCAATTCTTGTAAAGCAGTCTATGTAAATCCAACACCTACTCGATGTTTCGTCAAACATCAATGCTTCCGCCCAACATCGATATCAACAGAAACATCAAAATCTTCGGAAAACATCGGTAAAAAAAACAACCATGCATCACGACACCTGATTTGATTGCCTCTTTTGGGGGCATACACCCCACTGTGCGACGTCGTGCTGCCTCAGTCGCAGTCGGTGCGTTTACAAATCGATGCCAATAGGTTTGTCAGTGTTTGTCGGGAAACAGACGCAGACGCTAGCAGACGGTGCTTGCGAGCGGTTGTAATACGAATAACGGTGAAGCTATAGTACCAATTGCGCGCGTAACGGAATACGGAGCAGTGTAAAAGCGCAACAGCGCCTCCAAAATAGCGGTAAATAGGTTTGTGAGTGTGTGTGTGTGTGCGAGAGAGAGCGGGACAAGCGATGTTTGTTTTGGCCACATCCTCCTATTCTTCCTTTTCCATCCTCACTGTTTGTTAAACAAATAACCAAACTGCGAATGTCGGAAACAAAATTATATCTGAAATCCACGGCAACAAAACGGAACCAAATATTGTTAAAAACTGAGCAAAGATTTTAATTGAAACTAAGCTCTGATTTACAAATTGTTCTTGAAATTTGGATCAAAATAAGAAGGAAATTACAAATTAAATTCATTTGTAAAGTGTTATCGCAATCAAAATAACATTCGAATAAATAGTACAAATTAATGCTGTTCAAAAAACTAAAATAATTGTGAACGTGAAGAAAAAGATTCCAAATATTCAGAAAAAAAAAACTCATAAACTTAAAATCATGTGCTGTGAAAATGCAAAAAAAAATAAACATAGGTGAAGTATTTAAGATGTTTTAACAATACAAGCTTTGAACGGGTGAAGAAATATCCGAACATCAAATAATTACACATATTTAAAAAACAAACCTTCGACAAGTTACGAAAATACCAAAATATTTATAATTGTGTAATGAAAACGTTCTCGAAGCAATAACTAAAAACCAAGCAAACAAATATTCCACAAATTGTGGTTTATGAAAGCCACGCATAAACAGAACCACTGGGCAAACAAACAAATATTTCACAAAAAAGTGTTTTTTACAAATATTTCAATATGCTCATATATAGCAAGTGTGTGTGTGTGTTAGCGATTGTAAATTGTTTTTTATTTCATGCCCGCCGCGCGCCTTGAAATGTATTTTTAAGTTTCTGTGCTCAATTTCGTTTTTGGATGTTGTTTACTTTTTGCGTTGTTTAATTTGTTTCGGCCTCTCCGCCCTCGTCTTCTTCTTCAGTCAAAAATGACAAAAGGCGAAAACAAACTAAATTGTGGATAACATGGATTTTATGCAAATTCAACGTTTTCTGATTCAGACCATTTTATTTTGGCAGCTTTTTTTAACGAATTCAAAATGGTGTGATGTCTGATGAAAGAAGTGTGTAAATAAATCGGTAATATGAAAGCTAAGACTGTGGAAATAAAGTGATTATCGAATACCAACATTATGTTTCACAATAAAAAGTTTGACGGGAGTTTTTTTTTAAGGATAATTTGAAATAAAAGCAAAATCTGCAGTTAGAAACATTATTTATGAATGTGTGTTTGTTATGGTTTCACAAATTAAGACTTGGGAAAGTTCTATTAAAAATAATATTTAAGGTCATAAGTTATTAATTTAATCATTCAAAAATAAAAAGTAAAACGCAAAACGGAAAATGTGCCCAAGAAAATACATTAAAGTTCTCAAACACGCAAAACCAATTTAAAAATAAACTTCCTTTAAAAACCGCTATCTAAGCAATTTGTCGTGATTCACATTACAAGACAATAAAAAATACGGTGACATTTCGACGTTCCTGATAAAAATCCCAACTCACCTTTCCCGGGAATTAAACAACAAATCAAAGCTCCCGGGACATGCAAATGAATATTTAGCGAAAAACAAAAGACCCACAAAATCTATAAACGCAATCAGTAAACAAAAAAAAAAAAAAATAATAAGAAAAACCAAATAAAAAACCGCAGACTTCCAAGGAAATCGCCCAAAACTGTGCTACTTAAAAATACAACAAGGCCGAACAGACAAAATGCATGGAAAAACCAAAAACGTAGCCAAAAAAAAGAGCAATTGTTAAAAAATTCTTAATTTCCAAGCAATAACGGAAAATAATTGGAAAAACACCCAAAGCCAATGTGTGTGTGTGCGGGAAAGTGCGTAAAAAAAGCAGCGTGGCGTAAAAAACAAGTTTTAAAAATAGACCAAAATGTGTCGCGTCTAAAAATTGACGCAGAGTGTGGCGCAAACAACAAAAGCAAACAACTAAACACAAAAAAACACAAGGCAAATAAAACAAGAAAACCACACGCAAAACTGAACTAAAAACAAATTAAGTTTTTTCCCCCAGCTCTCTTTATCTATGGCTCTCCCTCTCTCTTTCCAACTCTTATATCCGTGTTTGTGTGCGTGTGCGCCATGAGTTTACCGTTATGAATCATCTAGCTGTTTGCGCACCGTCGCAATCTGCGCAAAAAGAAATATTTCTCGAACTTTGTCGCGAGAAGAAAAAGATTACTAAACAATTTATTTCATAAAATTATTTGTGCTAAATTGTGAGCTAAAACACAAAAGCATTTTATGTACTTGCACGAGGGTACAGTTGCGATGAAATTAATAGCGTTAGAAATTGGATTCGAAATCTTTTAAGCCGTTTACAGTTACGATACGTTTATCAGTTACAGAAAGTCAGGATCATTTGATTTTGTAATATACGATTTTGTTCGAAATTTCTGAAAATGTCACGTAGGTGAACTAATTTTTCTTTTTCGAAACGTTTTTGAAAATTGATTAACATTAAAGCTAAGTTTGTGTTTTTTGCTACTATTGCCTCGTTCTTCTCTCGTTTTCGGTTGGGAATGCATTGATTCACCTCAACAATCGTATTTAGTACGGGTGTTTAGTTATTTATTGCTAATATCTTGACCGCCTTTGTTTAGCGTAAATACGTACGACAAGTGCTAAAACGTAAAGCAAATTGCGCTCGACGCCCGAGAGACCAGGAAGCGAAAAAATCTACGTTCGACAAAGATTGATGTAAAAGCGAGATGCCGCATAGTACGAGGCTCATACTATACGTTGGTGTTGGTTCGAGTGAAAGCGCACGTGTCCCTGGTGTAGATTATGTGTGCTGGTGTGTGTGCGAAATACACTTCCGTCTATTGTGAATGACGAGGCGCGAGCAAGTTGCCTTGTTGCCATCTTTGTTATCGTTTGTTGTTGCCTTCTGCTTCTGTTTTCTGTTGACTTGTGACATTTACACGCACAGGCAATACACACACACACACACCTTTTCTTGGCAGAATTTTCTCCGCTCGCACAAACTGCGACATTTTCGCTAAACAAAAGTTGCACGTCAAAATGCTAATTCCGATCAGAATCGGCTTTATCATCCACTGCGGGACTTTATTCCAACGCAAAAGGTAGAATTTTATTATCAGTGGCATATGTAGAATTTTATACGCGCGGGGTTCAATGCAATAAGTTTGTTTTATTAAATATGAGTTTGTTTTAATAAGAAAATACAGGAAAAAAATATCAATTTTTTTTTTAGAAAAAACAAAAAAAACTAATCGAATATCTTTCATCCAAAATTTTTATTTTTATTTTAGATACATAAATATTGAACATATTTTTATAATTTCCGTTACTTTGTTTAAGTATTTAAAAAAAAATACCAGAATAATGATCAGTTTTATTTTAGGAAAACAAAAACAAAATATATATTTTCTATAGATGTATTATAATCTTTATTGGATTTAGTCTTTTTAGTTCCGGAGTATAAATGCTTTAATTTATTATAATAAAGTAACTAAAAACAATTTTAAGTGGATTTAACCTTTTACTTTTAACTTTGTTTAAGTATCTAAAAGGAAATATCAAAATAATGATCTTGTTTATTTTAGAAAAAAGAAAAACTAATAGATATTCCTTCTTAACAAATTTAACTGATTTATAAATGTACATGTGCAGATAGTGGATATATTGAATAGTTTTCCGGGCTGGAAATGCAATAGGTTGTTTTAATAAAGACTCAAAGATCTATCAAAATAATGAAAAATATAGACTGCTTTTTTTATTTCGTAAATCATTTTATCGTTTTATAGATAAATATTGGATATATTTAATAGGATTTTGTGAATATAATCTTTTCAAATCCAAATCCCCCTGGATCCGCCACTGTAAAATGGCTTTAGAATACCCATATAGTGCCACTGACCTAGGCAGACGATGACGTGTTCTGTAACTGATTATACAAAAAAAAAGTGCTGTGGATTTATAACAGGGAATCGCTGAATGGAAATAAAGCTCGTGTCGATTGTTTCTACTGTTTGTCAAGATTACAAATGTCGATCATTTCAAAGTTCATTATAATGGCGTATGATCATTAGATCGTTTAAAAAGAACGCAGTATGTATCGGTTTCGGGTTTTTCCTTAAGTAGTTATTGGGTGACATTTAAAAAGATATAGCTACGTCACGGCAAACGTTCGTTTCAGTATTTCATAATTTTGCGTCACATCATGGTTCAGATAAAATTTCAGGTACAATCTACCCTTGGAGAAGTACTGTGATAGTCTAATATAGCGTCAGATAAGCCCGAGGTTGGCGTAATATATTTTTATTTTTTGGTTTGTAGGAAGTAGATTTTATTAAACAAAGCTATATAAGGCTAGAAGGTGGTGCTTAGCTTTCATTCATTGTGAAATGAGGTGAAGGATAGATTAGATATTGTCTTTATTGTTCCGAAGAATATTCTTTCGAAACTATATGGTATAAGCTCTAGTAGCTTTCTAATTTTTCATTAGTAAACAATTAAATTTAATAAATATTTGCCTCATCATTTACAAATCAATTGCAAAAAAACTCCAACTCAAATGTTAGAATGTTCAATTATATAGTTTAGTTTCCCTTCCGTACTGGAAATTCCTGCTAAAAGTTTACATAAAATGTCATTTGGAAATTTCGCAATAGACTTTCAGTTTATCAATTAGATGTCAAATCAAATAAAAATCCCAGCAATTAACAAGTCCCGACAAGTGCCACCGAACAGAGGCCTATTTTAGGTGCCCCTCCACCTGCCTCTGCCTCTCTTATTGATGATCGGTTTCAACCTCTGGGTTTTTGGCCATGCTTAGTTGTTGGCTTAAAAAAAATTTCCCATTTCTGATTAACACCTCGACGCTCACAAATATAAGTTAACAGAGAAAAAATAAATAAAATAATGACCAATGGCGAGCGATCGGACTTGATTGCAGCTCACGTATTTGGCAGCAAACAGTTCGCTGAAAATGTTTCTCTGTTTCGAGTGGTGAATGAGTGTGTTGTGAATGACTCACATTATCACACGACGACGGGTGCTATGGATTGTTTGGTGTGCGGGAAAAAACCCTGCGACTGAGTAAACAGAACGATAAAATACCCCGGGAATTAAATGAAGTCAAACTTGTTTTCCTAGATTTTATATTGTATTCACATCGTTAACATTACATTTCCTTCAATGGAAAGTTTGATTCACATTTTTAGAAATTGAGTAAATAATGAGGGGATTTAATATGAAAAGTGTTTAAAATATAGACGATTTTATACTGTGTTAAAATATAACATACAAACTCTTGCAAGTGTTAAAAATTTAAATTAAAAATAAAAAATTAGTTGTGATAAAACTGATAACTTTTCAAAAATTTGTTGTGGCGAAAGGGAAAAAGTTAGCTGAATAATTTAAATTTCATATAACAAAGATTTTCAGATTTTTTTGTTTACATTTTATGTTAAAAATTTTTTATGGTATTGGAGCTATAGGAAATTTCCCAAAACCCCTTCTTTTTTTTTGAAAATGTATAGTAAAATCACAAATACTTAAATAATTAAATCTTTACATTGTTAAATAAAATTTTTTTATAAAAGGAAAAATCGACGTGGGTTAAAAATTTTTTAATTCAGATTATAACAAGAAAGGAAGCTAACTTCGGCAATCCGAAGTTTAAATACCCTTGCAGGAAGTAGAAGAAAAAGAAGAAAAATGTTCTGACTTTTTCGATTTCTCGGGTAATGCCATAAAATAAATGTTGCCAGAGTGTTGCTGGCGAAAAATGTTGCTGGCAACAAAGCCAAACAGATATATATATTCCTATGCCAGCTATATGATATAGTGGTTAGATTTTGATGAAATTAAAATCGAAATTCTGGAATAATACAAAATGCCCATGTCTCAAATTTTATGAAAATATGTGGAAAATTGGCTTAGTTCGATTTTTTTCTCAAAATTTTCCGATCGGTCCTATGGCAGCTATATGATATAGTTGTCCGATTTTGATAAAATTAAAACCGAAATTGTAAAATAATACCAAATGGTCAGATCTAAAATTTTATGCAAATGTCTTGAAAATTGGTTAAGTTATAATTTTGTACATTAAAATTTACCCATCGTTCCCATGGCAGCAATATGATATAGTCGTCCGATCCGGCCCGTTCCGACTTATATAGTAGTGAGAGCATTTAGAAGACTATCCAAAGTTTCATTCAGATAGCTTCAAAACTGAGGGACTAGTTTGCGTAGAAACGGACGGACAGACAACGGACAGACGGACAGACGGACAGACGAATATGGCTAGATCGACTCGGCTGTTGATGCTGATCACTGCGTTGCAAACTTCTGACTAAAATTAAAATACACTGCAAGGGTATAAAAATTGTGAATAATCGTGACTTTAAAAACAAATTATTCAGAACACCAAACGAATTTCGTTCAATTACCCATCACTTTGAGAGTTTTTCTATAATTGATGTGAAACTTTGACACAATATTCTTTAGAAAGTGGTTTATTTATAATAAAAAATAAAACAAAATACGGAAAATAAAAAAACATTTTTCCCAAATGATGCTTGGGTCTTATTGCCTTAATATCGTCTTTTAATTTTTTTTTTTTACTTTATGATATTATTAACTTCTTAGATATATAATGAATGCATTTTATAATTCAAAAATAATTAAACTTACTTATTCTTAAATGTATCTCTTATTTTTTTGCAGTTAATGAAAAGTAGTACACGCAGTGCTCAATGAATGAGAATGAGACCCAGTCGACAGGACCCAAGAAGACGATGTTGATTGAGTGCATTTCGCGTGACATTCCCTGAAAGATTCTTCAGAAGCGCCTAGATTTTAAATACAAAACAAAAAGGCTATAAAAGCTATATAGTGTATAGGAGGCAGCAGCATCCACAAATGAACTTCAATCCGGCCAGCGTTGTAGCCGCCGCAGCAGCAGCCGCCCACCAGCATCCCACAGCCCACCATCATCATCATCATCATCCTTATTTAAGCCACCATCAGCCACAGCAGCAGCACCACTCCCAGCAGCAGCAGCAGCAACAACAGCAGCCACAGCAGCTGCTGATACCACTGCCCGGCGGTGCTGGAGGCGGAAGCATCCCAGCGGGCGGTGGGGGTGACACATCGCCCAAGATCATGGAGTGGACCAACGACGATGCCCTGGAACTGATCGAACAGTATCGCTGCCACACCGAACTATGGAATCGCGCTGATCCCAAGTACAAGGATAAGCTATGCCGATTCCGGGCCTGGTCCGAGATCGCCGAGCGTTTTGGCTGCAGCAAGGCGGAGGTGGAGCGGAAAATGAACGTGCTCCTCACCCAGTACAGGCGGGAGAAGCACAAGATGTTCGTGAAGATCTATCAGGGCATTCAGCCCAATCCGTCCAAATGGTATGCCTTTAAGCGGTTCGATTTCATGGAAGCCGGCGGCGGAAGTCTCAGTGGCGGTGGTGGTGGTGCTGGAAGTGTACCAGGTGTTAATACCTCCGGTGGCGGTAATCTGGTGCCCAATCCTGTGTCCTCATCGGCAGCAGCTGCCGCACATAATGGGTTAAACGGCCTTGCAGCAGCTGCTGTGGCAGCAGCGGCCTACGAGAGTGGCACCATTGCGGCGGCGGGCAACGGAGGAGCACCGACTGTGGGTGACGGAGGTGGCTCCGGATCACAGCCCGCCATGCAGCACAGACGCATCAAGACCAAAGAGATGAAATATTTTGGAACGGTGAGTAATGTTTGTGGGATTCTAAATTGGAAATTTAATATAAATTTAGGGAAGGGAAATTTGAAAATTATTTGTATGTAAATGTGTTGTTTTTTAAATCGTTAAAATAACATTTTTTTATATTCAATTTGGACAGTTTTTATATATAATTTAAAAAATTCTAAAAATATGTATAATTTATGTTAGATCTTGTAATATAAATATGAGGGAAGGCTGATAAAACATAAAAGGCAGTGTCAAGAGAGTTTTTTGTTTTTATAATCCTTAAGTGTTATAATTTATTATTACAAAAAAGTTTTCAAAAATTATTTAATTATTTATATTTGACTTTCTAATACAATAAAATTTATAATATGCGGAAAGGTAAAATGTTTAAAAATTATTTAATTTTTTTTAAATTTTTTTTATATACATAATTAGTAGGGTAAAAGTCTCCTAAAAATTCCCAATACTGCTGCTCTTCATTTCTTGCACAAAGCAAACAAAAAATTCTTTGGAAAAATATACAAAAGGCTATTAACTTAATCAAAAAGTCATCAAATTAATCAGAATCGATAACAAAAAATTATCTTGCCAGATATATATGTAACAACGAATCATTAATGAAATATTTTTATTTCATTGAGTAAAAAGCCTTATCTATGAGTGTCAAAATCAAAGTTCAATTCGGGGAATGATGAAAAATTAACTAAAATTAAAACATAGCCTTAACCCTGGAAGGTCAATAAAGGGGAATTCCACTGATTTCAGAGCTTATTTATTTATTCAATGCACAAAAACGAAGGATTTACTCAATATTCAAACTAAAAACCCTGTGAACATTCTAAAGAAAAATGTTTGATTCGTTTTTTGTTTAAGATTAAATATAATTCTAAGGAAATAACATGTAACACGTGTGCCTGATTTTTTGCTTAGCAACCAAAATTTCCTTATTATTTTGATTGAATTTATTTCGCGTCTTATCAATCGAAATTTTTGACAGACAAGTGAGGAAAAAAACGTTTCTAGTGTTAATTTCAATCAAAACAACTTCTCGAATTAACTGTGAAATCAGAGAGGTGGGGGAGAGAGTTGTACTAAAAGGAGAGAATGCGCCTGCGCCAAAGAGAGCGGGAGCATAAGAAAGCAAGAGAAACAGCAGAAAACATGTGCGCAAGTGACTTGCTGTTTTTGCACCGGAGCGCCAAGCTCCACACTCGCGCTTCTCTTTCAACAACAGCCCCTATCTCTCTCTTTCTGGCATTCGTGTGCGCTTGCTTGTGTGCTTTTTTGTTGTTGACGATCAAAACAGAATTAAAATTTTACGCATAAATTTTTCTTAGAAATGCGCAGTGGTGTGTGTGTGAGGCATTGGCCCCAACCCCCCCCTCCCTCAATTCCCCTCTCTTTCTCTCGCTCTCTTTCCCGCGCACTGTCTGTCTGCGTGTGTTGTTGGTATTTTTTTTTTGTTTTTATTTGCGTTGTCGCGCCAGGCAAGCAAAGTGTACGAATGGGAGGGAGAGATGTGTATTGGGGGCCCTGACATTTCGTCGCCGCTCTTCTTCTTCGTCTTCTTCTTGCCGTTGGTGTGTGTTATTGTTACTTGTTGTTTTTGTTGCTTGTGCCGCTCTGTATGATGAAATGTTTGTTTTGCACGGCGAAATGTGTTGGGGACTGCGACTGCGACGTCGACAGCGGCAGCGACGCTTGCTACACTTGCTACAACGATTTTTTTTAATTCATTGGGGTCTGCATTTGGTACCGATTGTTATTTGGAATACACTTACTAAAAGGGTACGTGCGTCTGATATTTTTGTAATAACAAAACCTAGAGGTACCAAATTTGGTAAGGAGGATACAAGAAAATTGCAAATATGAAAGTGTTTATTTTAAAAATTCGAATAAATTTGGAACTGCTTGAGCTACTAATTTTGGGATGTGATATGAAAATAAGATTTTAGATTTGAAAATATATTTAGTGTTTTTTAAACCACAATAATTAAATAATTTTTTTGTGATGGGGAGAAAACAATGCATGGTATAACAATATTGAGGTTAATATAATATTCTCTTCAATCTCGAAATTTACAAAAGCTATTGTTACCAATTTTGGTATGTGAACTTTAAAGAAAGTCCCAAATATGAATTCGCAAACAGTTGCGTCTATTAGGAATTTATAAATTAATTTCGAAATTCAAAAGGACCTAAATCTCGAGACATACTCAAGCTAAAGCTGATAATGTTGAATTTGAATTTTAAAAAAACTCTACATTTGGTAACACTTAATTTTCTATATATTTAATACAAAAAATACTTTTACAAATATTTAATTTATCTTTTTAAACTTAATTAAGTTTTTTTTTTATTTTCCTTCTTAATTTCTAGTACAAAATCTCTTTAATTAATTAAAAAATTCTACCTTCATGTGCTAGTGTCTCTCAATAACGAATAATTAATTTTTACTAACTACTACTAGTAGCTTTTGAGTCTTGGAAACTTTACTATAGACCTTAGGAGGTCCTTGTTTTTATTGTTGCTGTAGTGACGTTTTTGTTTTGTGGTTACCACCACCCAGTGGATTCTTTTTCTCCCCCTTAGTGCTCTGTGGCGGCTCTGGTTGGGGGCCGTCCGTCCTTGTCCGGGCGTGATTCGTTCTTCGTTGGAAGCTTTTGTTTTTACTTGGCGCTCTGTTGTTTGTCAGACTTATCAAAACAAAATGCCAGGAGTTGTAGTTGTTGCTGGTGCTCCTGCTGCTTCTTTTAGCCTGTTTTCGTTCGCTTTTTGCTGCTGCTGTTTTTCTGGAAAACAAATGAAAATTTTTACCAAGGAAAAGAGAATATAAAACTTGGCGCCTGGACTTTTTGTGTGGAGGGTTTTTTTTTTGCCTTGACAGCGTGGGAGTGGTGGGTGGTATTTGGGGGCGTGGCCCCGGCTAAATGCATGCAACTTGTTTGTCCAAGTCATGTCACCTTTGGTTTCCAGTTTTGTGGTTCCCATAAGGCTTTTTGACATTTATGGCCATACAAATAGTGACAGGCACTGACAAGAAACCGAACAAGAAGGTATTACAAATTATTAAAAACATTTTGCAATCGGTAAAAGGTGTTTTAATAGAATAGTACTACAGGATTTCAGCTGAATTAAATATTTTAATGTTTTGTTCAATATTCTATAAAAAAGATAAATTTTTTTATTTTAATTTAAAAACATTTTTTTATTATATTTCATTTGGATCCCGTTTTAAAAAAAAAATGTTATACATTTTTTTAAATGGAATTAATATTATTAAATTATTAAAGAACCTCAGAAAACGAATAAAATTAGGTATTAATATTTCTTTGGAAATATATTTATTTTTTAATTTCACAACTTGTACGCTTTTAGGCAATGCTTCATTGATGAGTAATCTATTTACCTTTACTATTACTTTTACTACCAAATGACTAATACTCTCTGATACCTTAATTACCAATTGATTTATTTATGATTACGTTAATGTGAAAAGTATTTTTATAAGACTTTAAACACAATAAGATTAGTATAAAAATGGTTAAAGCAAACTGCTTAGCAATATTGTTTATTCTTTAGTTATTAGGATATATTTAAGAAGTTATAATGGTTAGGAGATTAGGTTAAGTTAGTAAAAAACAAAAAAGATTTTAGAATCCTTCTTATTGATTAGTGCGCTAGAATTGCATTGGATAATTAACTCGATTCAAATTGATTACCTTTTTTTAATGTTCAGATTCATTTCTGCTCGGTTGAAAGAAGACAATATCGGTTCTGACCAGACAGCTGGTTTCTTTTCCTCTTGCTGTTTTATCTTCTCAGTTTTACTTTTATTTTTTGTTTTGGCTTTAGTATCGTGTTGTAGTAGTATTATTTTTTTTCCGTTTCTGCGTCATTATTATTTGCGTGTGCAGGCACCAACAACGACGCCCACGCCTCCTTTTTAGACGCCGCCCACCAACGGACTTACCACCCTCTGCCCCCCCGTTTTTGCCAGGCCACCCAAAGCACGCCCACTAACAGCCCACCACCCACTTATTGTTATGTATTTTTGTTCATATTTTGCAATTGTTTTCCTTCTGCAGTATTTTCCTCAAGTGAACAACAAGAAACCAACAAAAACAATAAGAAGAAAACAATATAGTTATTGTTGTTGTTGTTTTTTGGGTTTGTTGTCCCGCAATGTTGTGGCTAAGCTAGCTAGACTCACGCACTGCAACCCATCCGAACACCGAACCACCCACCTCCCCCCCGTGTTAACATCCCAAGCAACCTTTAACACTTGAAAAAAAAAAATTGAAAAAAACTTGAAAAAATTTGTTTTTTTGAAAAATCTTTGCCTGTTAAACTTGTTTAGCTATATTAAACATTATTGTTAACAAAACTAAACAAGTTATAATGTTAAAACATTTTTGAATACATAAATAAAATATTTTAAATTTATAAAAATTTCTTATTTAATGTTTTTATATTTTGTCAAGTAGAAACGTACAGCCTCCGGTTTTTTACTGAACACAACACGAAGGCTTGGCGAAGCTTTCCATTTCACAATGTTGCACTTATGTACTTGAGAAAAACAAAATTATTTTTAAAAAATAACTTTATCAAAAAACATGTTTTTCTTTTAGTGCAAATTTTCACTTGTTTTTGTTCCGTATTGTTGCTGCTGCTTGAGCGGAGCAACAGTAGCAGAGCATCAGGCCTGTTTGTTGTTGTTGCTGTAATGCGCGTTGTTTTGTTTTCTCCTTGCATTGCCTATAACCCTACTATTTTTCCCTCTCCCCCTCCCTCCCTTTTCCACCCAACACCACCCATCCCCTGGCGGTGGGCGGAATGAAAAGTGCAAGGCAAATAAGCAACAAAACTGCAACAGCGAAGCCGGCAGCGAAGTCGGCGTTTGTTTTTGTTTACTCATTCATTGCAAAGTTGTTTAGAGCCAAGCGCGCAGCGTATGGTTTTTCCTACTCCCCCCTCCATTTTTTTGTTTTTGCCACGATGATAATGATGATAGCGATGATAGGGTTTTTTGAGGGTGGTGGGGATTTTTAGGGGATGGGGCGCACGTTGCCCCAAAAGGAGTTTGCTAAAACTTATGCAAGAATTTTTGAATTTCTGGGCTAGCATACGGAAAGTTCAATAGGGTGGAGCTGGTTTCCAAGGATATGAGAAAGTTAAATTGAAAAAGGAATAGTTAATTAAAGGGAATGCAAATAATCAACAGTTGGACTTGAAATAAAGATTAAATATTTTGTTATAAAATATTTTCCTGATTAGGTTCTCGTATTTAATTAGGTTATATATATAACATTATGTTTATTTATTAGGGGGCTTTTCAATTATAAAATAATGTACTTAGAACCAAAAACAATCCAAGGACAAGGCAATTACTGATATCTTTATTTGGGAACTTAAGAACTCGAAGACTCCCTAAAAGATTTTATTGGGGTGCCTAAAATGAATTCCAATTATTTATTATTTTTATTTTGTTCGTTTAAAATATAAGACATTCTTATTCAGGTAAATTAATTATTTATTTATCCGTCAAATAAAACTATATAATAAAAATTGCAATATAGATTACATATAACAAGAAAATGTTATTAACCTTAAATAAATGGTATATACAATTAGAAATTTCCTAAGCGAAGTATAAATTCAAATACTAAATTCAAAGCTCTAAGTTTTTCTAATTCTTAAATTTCTATATTAAATATTTTAATTATTTTTTTTTTATTAAAGTAAGATCTAACAGTATAACAAAGATTATTTGTCAACACTTTGGTATTTTCTCACCTGCCAAGTGACGCTCCTGCTGTCTCAATCAGACATTCGCCGGCGCTTACCGCAACGCATTTTCAATTGCCATTTGTTCCACTGTTAATTTTAAGACTCCCCACGACCAGTGTAAATCCCCTACCCCCTATTTTAGAGTGTAGTGGGCCGGCGGCGAGGGTGCCGGATTGCAAGAGGGGTATTTGGGGCTTTTGTGTGCGGCGCTTGCGCTTGCGGTTTTCATGGCAGTTTCATTAATGTTAGTGTAGCAGTTACTCGCCGTATTTGGTTTATGTTTTTGTTGTTGTTGCAGCTGCCCGCCGCCGTCGCTGCGGTGTATGCGCTTTTGCTTTTGCGAAAATATCGCCATCGTACTTCAAAAACATTTGCGTGCGCAGCAGATGGATACAGTGTGGATTCTAAATATGGAAATTTTAATAAAATATATTTTTTAAACAATTTTGAGAATATAAATAGTTTTTTAAGGGATTAGGACAATGGTTATTAAAATGGCATTTTAAGCTATGAATCAAGTAATGGTTAATATCCATCAAGTTCTACAGGATTACATCATTTTTTTTTTTACTTTGCACAGTTTAATAATAAAACAAAGAAGTAGTTGTGTTAAGCACGTTACCCTGTAGATTTGGACAGAGGAGCCAGCGACAATTGTGAATGGGGCGACAGGGAGAAAGGTGCGGCGAAGGGATGGAGAAGAAAGAGGGCGGACGAAGAGAAAAGGTAGACGGAGAAGGAGACACACACGGTGGGGTACAGAGAGGGGCAGCGCATTTCGTGCCAAAGGAGTAGAAACAGCGACGACGACGACGCGTAGTTTGTGTTGTGTGTTATTTATTCATTGGATTGGATGATAATCAGTTTGTTTACATTTTTCAGTTGCACACATACACTCAAACCCAACACACACACACAAACACGTGGAGAGTGGGAGAGAGAGGAAGAGCTAGTGAGCGAGCGAGTTCATTCTCTTGTCTGTTTTATTTTATTTGCTTTAACAAAATAATAATACAGACATGCAAACACGCACACAACGGACACACACTCGCACACCCTGCTCTGAATGCGTAAACAACAAAAGCAGCTAAAACAACAACAATAGCAATTGTGAGGGAGTGGGATAGGGGGCTTCGCAGTTGAGGAAACTTAAAAACAGCAGCAAATGCAGTAACAACAACAATAACACTAAATAAATAATAAACAGTGCAGGTTGAACTCTTATTTTCGGGGAATGCCCCAATAAATAATAGCAACATTTCCATTTAAATTGTTGATTTTAAAAATGTTTCAAGGAAATTATGAAATTTGAGGGAACATAAAAACAAAATCAGTAATTAAGCATTAAATGCAAAAAGGCGTATAAGTTAAGGAAAACTTTAATATACTTATATGTTTTTACTCAAGTTTTCTTAATCTCTTTCGCCCCTTGTTTTTGTCCCCTGTCTTTTTTGATGGAAAGTTCTAGGCGCCACAACGGAGACAGACAAAAAAAAAGGTGGTGGAGGGGAGGCAATATCAAAGAGATCGTCGCAGACAGAGCGGGATAGCAGGGCAGACTGAGAAGGATAGAGAGAGAGAACGAGCGCCTGCTTTGATCGCCGTTTAGACCATTAAACACTTTATTGCCGTTGTTGTTGGCCCCAAACGTGGGGTAGGTTAATGCTAATGCCGTCGTTGTCGTTGTCGGCGCCTGACCATTAAAAACCCTCTCTAGACCTCTCTCTTAAGCCATCCCCTTGCTCTGCCCATTTCTCTCTTGTTTTTTCTTCCAAGAACATGAATTTTAAGCGTTCTAAGCAGGTTGTTCTCATTTTGCTGACAAGCTCTCTGCTAACTAATGCTGACATTTGCAAAAGATTTCGCAAAAAAAGAACAAATAACAAGTTGGGGGATATTGATATTGAATATGTTTATTTTGGGTTCGGTGCGTTTTACTAGATTTAGGGATGATGTAATAGCCAATCCCAATCAACGTTTTTTAAGGGGTTAATAAAGCCATGGAAAAAGCTGATATACATGTATATGTATGTATATGTATTAGGTCTAAAAAAACTAAGAAAAAAGAATTAATTCATATTAAAAACAAAATTCAACATATCCCAATATCAAATTAACAATCTTTATTTTAAATACGTTAGCTATTAACCTCTGAAATCATCATAAAACGTACTTTTCTGATTATAAAAAGATTTTAAATTGTTAAGCAGAATGAAACAGAATTATAATTATTACTAATCAACATTTATTAATTCTTTTTATTTTTAAATAGATAAAAATAAATGAATTATCAAATCTAAGCAAATGTATTTACTTATCAAATGTCATATTAAAAACACCGTTAATTGTAGCTCTATCATTTGTCTCTTTGTGACTCATCCACTCTTTGATGATCAAAACGAACGAATTCTCTTAAAACTTTGAGCACATTTGAGCACAGTCATAGCTTTTTCTCTCTCTACGCCCTCCGTCATTCGGCTTCGAAAATTTTTACTACGTCGCTAGAATAATTTCGGTCAAAAATATTACGAGTTCCGAGTCGCGTTGTCGTAGCTTTCGCACACACATCAAATAAACGTTATTAATTTTTTTTGTCGATTATTAACATATACAAAAAATGCATTACAATAATAATAGTAATAGTTTGCGATCCCCGGGGATTCATCGTAAAATTCCCGCAGAGCAAACGGCAGTAACAAACACATCAAACGTAAGCTGTTTTTTTCCCTTTTTTTTGTCTATTTTTTTGCGGTAGTTAGTGGGTTAAAGGGGGCAGAAGGGCGTCTTTGGGGTTTGTTTGGAAAGTTCGCGCACTTTGCCACCTGTATGTATGTGTGTGTGTGTGTCTCTCTGTGTTATTGTTATTTTGTTGTGTGTGCGTGCGTGTGTCCGCTAATTTGTTTTGATCGCTTCGTGTGCTTGCCATATAAAAAAAGGAAAACAAAAAAACAATAACACGAGCTCGCTGCTTGACCATTCAAAAAGTCGAAATTATTATTTATTTACCAAATATTACCATAATTTGGTCACTCTTATCGTGCTTTCGGGATTTTTAATTTATGTTCTCCATTTCTTTTAAGAATTTTTTTATGCAAAAATTAAAAGAAATCAACTTTCGCAGGGGGTTTGACCGGCATTGGAATGTGTCGATTTAAAAAAAAAAGTAAATACATACGTATATTTATATATTTCCCCGGGAATCACAGACTGGAATTATAATCATTTTATCTTGAAATGAAATACTAATAAAATTACCTTTATAATTCTAATAATTATTAAATTGAATTTAATAAATAATGTTGTCTTATTGGGATCGATCTTTTCAATTAAAATAGCATTAAGGGATGGAATTAACTTAAAGTAAATTTTTTTTAAATATTACTGCTGGTATTTTAAAATTAATAAATTGATGCTTGAAACTATACTTTATTTATTATATATATATAACTTTATTATATAATACTGGCAGACATTTTGAGTTTACCGAATAACCTTTTTGACAAAATTAATAATAATATATTTTTAAAAACAATATCGTCACTTTATAAAATTACGACTTTGTTGATTAATCCTTTAAAAATATTGTATTGTTTACAAAGTGGAAAATTTTTATATTAACCAGTATAAAACTTTGTAGTAAATTTGATTCTTATTTCAATTTCATAAATTCCAAAAACCCAAGGGTCCTAACTCCAACTAAACTTTTCCCAATTTCAATCAATAATATCTTATCACAAAAATAATTCTGCTTATCCATCAAGATTGTTCCAAAATTCAAACACGAGACCATAATAAATGCCAAGTCAATATAATTTCATAGATTCAAAAAACCCAAGATTCCTAACTCCAACTAAACTATTCCCAATTTCAATCAATAATAGCTTATCAACAAAATACTTTTGCTTAACCATCATGATTGTTCCAAAATTCAAACACGAGACCTTAATAAATGCCAAGTCAATATGATTAGTGAAATTCCTTGAATAGTCATCATTACTGTTTAGTTTTTAAAATCTAATTTCATTGGTATCTCGAGAATTTATTAGATTCACACTTATGAAACCGGTTTGGCGGTGCTATCGGGTCTATAAACAGACTCTTCTTCGATAAGGAGATAAGGACGTAAAAGATAAACAAATCTGTGCTTATATTGCGGCAATAGAAGCGGTCAATATTTACAAGGGAACTATACGAGTATGTTTAGTGAAATATTTTAAGGTAAAAAAAGTTTTAATTGTATTTAAATAAATAAAAAAATACCTTGGTATGCAATAACAAAACCTTGAGATTGTAAAACATTCCGCACTAAGAACTAAACAAAAAGGAAAGGATTAAGGGATTTTAATGTCAGACTCGAAATTCAGTGCCCAAAAATATTTGATATCTTTACATCACTTTAAAAGCTAAATAAAAATGAATACAAAAAGTAAAAATATATAATTAATATACAGTTATTTCTATACAAATTATTATTTTAAATAAAAACATGAAAAGTAGGCTCCCCATCATAAATAAGCAAAAAAAAACTCATAAATATACGCCTCTTAAAATTGAAAAAATAAGAGATTAAACATTTCATAACTCAGCAAAAAATTCTAAATTTATTGTTTTTAAATTAAGGCAAAAAAAAAATAATAAAATTAGTAAATTTTACCTAAATCGATATTTATCGATATAATTTATAGACAAATCAAAGCTTAAAAAATCATAAACAGACAACAAATTTTTAATAACAAAAATTTTAAAGCAATTTTAAAGCTCTTTAACCTTAGAAACGAACTCTTAATTAATGGGTTTTCTTCAAAAACTTTATGGGCACTATATTAGTTCTCAAGTAGCCGGCGTTATCTCAGTTCGACAATCTTTTTCGACTGCGTCACGATGACGAAGAGTCGGCCGGTAGTTGGAAGGAACCTTTGGACACTGACACCACCAGAAAACCACCTTATCACTAACCTTTTCTTTTGGTCTTCCGTTCCGTTCTTCCAGATGGGCCTCAATATCCCCATGCTGATAGCAAGCAGCCAGACTCTGGACAGCTGGAATACGGCGGGTCAGTATTCGCCGCCGATATCGGGTTCCGGCGGCGGTGGATCCGACCGCGGAGGAAGTGGTCCCCCGCCCCAGCAGCTGCGAGTGCCCCTGCCCATGAGCTATCATAGCGTTGGTGGCGGAGGAGGGGGTGGTGGCGGTGGCAGCAGCTCCAGCGATTTCCAGCAGAGTCCACTGAAAACGATGGACACATCGGACAATGAGGACAACAATAACACTAAGGAGGACGTGGCAGCGGCAGCGGCCTTGGGGCAACTGGCGGCCAAGGTGGAGCGACGATCGCCGGCAAGCGGTGGTCCCGGCTCAGGACCGGGCGGCGGTGGTGGCAGTGTGGTGGGAGGAGGAGGAGGTGGAGGTGGCTCCAGCAGTCGGGAGGCCAACGATCCGCCCAGCGATCCTTTGCGCTCCGAGAGGACTCTCAGCGAAGCTGGCAGCAGTCCCATACCCAACACCAATATGCACGAGGCGCACAAGAATCACCTGCTTAACAGTCCCGCCGGTGCCGGTGGAAGATCTGTCACTCCCAGGCAGGCCCATGAGCAGCTGCATCATCATCCACACCCGCTCCACCTCCAGCAGCAGCAGCAGCATCAACAGCAACAGCAGCAGCAGCAACATGTCACGCAGCTCCATGGCCATGGCCACGATGAGCTGGACATCAAGCAGGAGTTGGTGGACTACTTCCATGGTCAGGCGACGGGTGGAGTTGCTGCCCCACCACCGCCACCGGAATCGCATCGCTCGTACAGTTCAGCGGGCGAGGAGAGTCGCCTGCAGCTGGTGGACATTGCCCAGGACCTGAGGGTGGCCCAGGCCAAGGCCAACTTTGGTTCCTTTGTCCTGCCGCCGCAGAACAGCGATGCCAGTCAAACACCCGCCGTTGTCATGCCCCTGAATATGCGGAAACTAACGAATGCCTCCAGTGCAGCCGCAGCGGCGGGGCACATGCTAATGAGCTCACTGCTCGGCTCCCGGGAGAGCATGTCCGATGGCGAGGAACCCGATCCGGATAATGATGAGGCCACAGAATCGGCAGCCAGTCCGGGACACATCAAGAGCAGTGTCTCCGCCCAAGCGGCCGTGGCAGCCTCCGCCTTTTACGCCGAGTCCCTAAATAGGGATGACTGTGACTTCATTGGCTCGAATGTGTCCCTCAAGCTGAGGACCATGGATCGCACTCAGCGGATCATTGCCGAGAAGCTGATCAGCGAGGTGCTCTACTACGGTCAGTTCAACGAGCTGGAACGCTCGGCCAGGATCCAGCCCAAGTGACAGTGGCGCCTCAAGAAGTGGACGACGACATCGGGTGCGGGAATGGCAATGGGCATGGGCATGGGTATGGGTACAGGACTCGGTTTGGGCTTCGGTGTGGGTTTAAGCAAAATCCGGCTGGCCGCACAGCATGGCAAATGAAGAGCGAAGGAGACAGAGGGGAGATGCAACGCAATTCCATTTGAAAATAGTCAATACACAGAGAGAAAAAAAAACAAGAGAACATAACAGAAACCAATACAGAAAAGAAAAAAACACAGAGTACAACTTATTTTTAGTTTTGGCCAGGAATCCACCGGGGTCACCATTTTGTACAAAGCTTGGCAGAAAAACGGGATGGGGGCAGCGTTACTTAGGAGGAGAGTTGGAAAGGAGGAGGTGATAGAGAAAGGCTGGAGAAATGGTACTTACATTTATGAGAGAACTAGAGAAAAAAAATGAGGGGAGAGATGGCTTTATGGAATTTACAAGAATTAAACATTTTGTCTCAGAATTAGCTTAGGAACTTAATTCTATTTAAAAAATGTGTCTAAAAGTGTGCTATATTCCAATTTTAGTGTTTGTTTCTTAATTGTTACTTTTTTCTCATCACTTTTTAAAGTGATTTCAAAAAGTAGGTCATAAATCGTATATTTATTGCTCAGAAATCGTAGCATACTTTTTGACACCTTTTAAAGTGAATTTAAGATCAAACGCGAATTCTTGGGCACTCCTGTTAATAACCATCTTAGAAAACTATAATGTTTACAAAATTTCAATTCTCCCAAAGAGGGAACTTTGAATTTTTTGAAATCATTACCAAAATCTCTCCACTTACATATAAAATACAACAAACAACATAGAACACAAACCAAAGTTACTTTCTATTCTGCATAAACAAAACAGAGTTTCGTTTTTGTCCACAACTTCAATATTAAAGTACATTAAAATACATAGATACATAGATACTAGATAGGGTTAGACTGGGTCTGGGTCCTGAGACATCTAACTAGCAGAATCTCAGTATTACTTATATACACACACACTACTACCGAGAAATAGAACAATGATAGAAAGCGAAGCATTTGCCATGTTTTAGATAGATTCTAAATAGAAGATTCGTTCGTTTTTGGGGTATAGAGATCGTTCGTCCACTTCTAGGCGTTATCTGATGGCTGATTGTTCCAGCTCGATATATATATAAAAATATATAGACCTCGCTCCTATACAAAATATAAAATAAAATAGAAAGAGAGATAGAGAAACACTATTGTAAAGACAAGGAAAAAGCGGCTGCTAAAAAGTCAAGCTCCAAAATGTTGGGCATTACTGTAACTCCGAAGTTCCCCCCAAGAGGAGAGATACGGGAAAAGGCAATTGTGCAAAACCTATATGTTTTCTATATATATATGTAAAAATGGATATAAATATATATATATATATATATCATTGTACCTTATTTTGAAACAGAAATGTTTTCTTAGTCATTTAAGTCTGGTCGTCAAAAAGTCCAACCAAATCCAAACCCAACAACTGAAACCAACCAACCAACAAAACAAAGCAAAAACTAAGTAAAAACAAGCAAATATTATACAAAATACTGATACTGTCGTCACTAGTTCGTTAAAGAAACAAAAGCAAAACAAAAAATCAACTACAACACAAGCTAAAACAAAATATTGTATATTTTTTGTGTTTTTTTATTTTTTCTTAGGTCCTAATGATGATTTTTGCATAATATTTAAGTAGTTTTTATTTTTATATATATATAAATGCAAAGCAAAGCAGAGCAAAAAAACAAAACACAGAAATATTGAATTAATTTATATTGAATATATATATATATATATATATATGTGTATACCTAATGGGCAAATTAGTTAGTCACATAAACGAGAGAGAGGAGGAAGAGAGACAGCTCGGCTTTTTGCTGTTGGCTGCTGCGTTTTTTAGCCGTTAGTTTTTACCTTTTAGCCTAGAAAAAATACAAAACAACAAAATGTCCAAAACCGAAACACAATAGTCAAGTGTAAAAAACACAAAAATATAATGGCAAATTATGCGTGTGTGTATGTATAAATTAATTGTCTGTAAAATTAGCAAGAATTGGGTGATGTGACGAGAGTGTGCGTATGGAAATGGAGAGTAAACCAAAATTCGTTTTTTATGAATGTTTAAACAGCAGCTAAAAACAAAAAACATAAATAAATGTGTGTACCTATTTGTCTGACAAGCATTGTAAATGGTGTTACTTGTTTTTTTTTTCTGGTTTGGGAATTGGTAAAGGTTTGTATTTTTTAATAAATTGGCAATTGGTAAAGGTTTGTATTTTGAAAATATTTTTTGTATAAATTTCCTAGTTTTAAAATCTTTAAGTAGACACCATTAAAAAACGCAGTTTTGAAAGGATTTCTTCAGATTTAACGTAGTTTGAGAGTAACTAAAACATTTCTAGTTAGGTTTAAGGAAATAGATCATTACCATTAGCTCTCAAAAAGCTTCTAAAACTGTATTTTCACGTATTACCCGTAGTTGCGGTACACCTCAAACTGCGTTGAAACTCCCTCAGCCTCCCTAAAACTGTGCTTAACCTGTACAAAACTGTACATTTTTACATTTTTTACATGAAACATGTAAAACTAACACCAAAAAGCAGATTGTTTTTTCCCAATACTTCCGTGGGATGGCGCTTCAGCATGTAAAATCTGAAAGAAACCAAATTCTAGAAATCAAAAATAATTTTCCCCAAATACACAATAGTTGCCTTTGCATTTTTTTTTTTTAATTTTACTTAATGTTTCCACTGCACATATAATTCTCTGCAATCTATAATTACATAAAATGATAGTTAAATCGGTCGTGTTATTGGTTTGATTGATTTGTGTTTGTTTTAGCATACTTTTTTTTTCTCCGTGTTTTTTTGTTTTTAACTTAAAAAACTTAACTTATGTGTCTGGCTTAATGTGTACAAATAAAAATTGGTTATACAATAAGGCTACGATTTGTTTTAATCATTAATTAATCAGTTACTCCTCTACATTATGGTGTACGCAAGCACAGACGCTGGACTTGCGCGGTCAATCGGCGGATCCAACAAGGACTGGGATATACAATAGCAAACTTGACAATATATAAATATATGTTTATATTTTTCTTTTCACATATCTTTCAAATTTATTAGGTTTGATTTAATGCCACCGAAATGATTAAAAAACAAACAAATAACATGTGAAATTACACTAAAATTTTTCCGTTTTTGATTTTGCATCCTTTCACAGAATTTGCCTAGTAATTTCCAATATATTCCTTGTTTTTTTTTTCTTCAACCAAATATATAAAATCAAAATTAGGCTTTCGGTTCCGTTGTCGTATGAAAAAACAAATGCAAAAAGATTTGAAATTTTTGTGCGCAGCGTTGTTGGGTCGCGTTGGCTTCCGGATGAGGCAGATTTCTTGAGGGGAGGAGGGGGAGTCGTCTCCTCTGAACGAACGAACACACAGGATCTCTTAGAACTCAAAGTTGAACGAATTGTTGCGAGCTCCGCCGCCGGCGCCGCCGTTAAATTGGAAAAACGAGCGGAACATTTGATTCGGATCGAAGTCAGCTGAAAGGAAAAGAAAATACACAAATTAATATATAGTATAAATGGAATTATATAATTTCAAATTTAAATTATGAACTTTAGAGAAGATTGTAAAATGGTGTAAAAAGTCTAGTTTTAAAACAGTTTCTTATATTTTTACTTGACTGAAGGACGGGTTAAATGATCTCATTATTTTGGAAACTGTTTCAGAAATAAATTTCTTTGTAAAGAACATTTACACTGCCTCCCCCTCACCTTGCTCTTGCTCCTCGATATCCTGCCCACTGTCATAGCGCGACTTCTTCCTAGCATCGGACAGTAAGGCATAAGCCTCGCCCACCTCCTTGAACTTTAGCTCCTCTTCCTTGCGCTCCTCCGCACTACTGTTCGCATGCCTATCAGGATGATGAACCAAAGCCTTCTTACGGTACGCCTTCTTGATCTCATCATCGCTGGCATTCCGTCCAATGCCCAGGATCTTGTAGTAATCCTTTCGTTTCGACTTCTTCAACGCAAACTTGGCCTCGCGCAACAGTCGCTTAATCTCTGGCGTCTTCTCCAGCTGCAGCGCCGTCTCATAGTCGGCCACCGCCTCCTCGAACTTCTCGAGATCGTTAAAGCAGCGGGCACGTAACAGCAGAGCCTTCAGATACTGACTATTTAGCTCCAACACTCGATTGCAGTCAGTTACAGCTTCGCGCAAGCTACCGATACGGGTATTGACCAGCGCACGATTATACAACAGCTTCGAGTTAATATCCTTGTTATGCTCATCGATCTTCAGGGCGTCCGTGTAGATGACATGAGCTTCGCGATAGCGACCCGACTTGAACAGCATATTGCCATTCTCCTTCATCTCCTTGAGCTGCTTGCACTTGCTGCGCATTTGCTTCGACTTGTAATGGTCAGGATCGAGGGTCAAGGCGCGCTCAAAGTGAAGGATACCCTTGTCCAGGTTATCGGTATAGTACAGGCACAGTCCTCTCACATAAATGGCATCCGCCGAGGTGGTGTCCAGCTTCATAACGCCCACAGCAATATCTAAGGCCTCGTCGCAGCGTCCCAAAAATGCAAGGCACTCGGCTTTTAAAAGGCGATATCTGAGAAGACATAAACATTAGAGTTCGTTATATTTTTGAAACAATCTGAAAAGACTCACCTCAAACAGGCTGGTGCCATTTTCAAGGCACTGTCCAGATAGAAGACCACATTGCGGTATGCCTTTGAATCGTAATTGGTCTGTATGGTGGCCTCCAGTTGGCGCAGCTTCTGCACCGCCGACTGCTCCCCGCTCAGTGCTGTGCTCTGCGAATTGAGCTCCGCCACCGTTTTAACCGCCTGCTCCGTACCGATAATGTCGCCGAGGGCCAAACAGCATTTGGCTACCCGTATGTAGGCCTTCTCGAAGCCAGGATCGATGCGGATGGCATGGCGGGCGTCCGTTAGGGCGCTGTTATAGTTGAGCAGCATCATGTAGCAGGCAGCCCGATTGCCATAGTAGGCCGCCGAGTCCGGACATAGGGATATGGCGTCCGTGTAGAGCTTGAGCGCATTTTGATAGTTTTGTGCCTTGTATTGGTCGTTGCCCAGCTTCTTTTTCTCTTCGGCGATGCTGCAAGTACATAGAAGGGAAAACAATTTTCTTGGTCAATCCTTGGGGCTTAGTTCGCTGCACAAAGGACCGAGAACGCGACTCGGTCTACATAATTTGAATTTTTAATTTCATGTCATCGTCAGCGTCGTCAACTGAGGCGAAGTAGTAACAGCCGCGGGGGCTGGTCTCCTCCACAACCATTCTTCTTCGTCTTGAGGAGAAATGTAAAGAACAAGTCGGAATAAAATGGCACAACGAAAAGCAACAGGAAGTAATCCGCTTGATGTTGGCCAGACGTCTTTTCAAAAGTGCACAGTGACCCAAGGCACAGGCGGAAATAGAGATTTGGTAAGTGACATTTTTGATAGAACGAAATTTTAGAATGAAATAGTAGCTAACCACTAAGCTCTTTTTATAGTGTGGCTCAAAAAATCCCCACTTATCCTACTTTGCTTGTACATTGCAGGCAAAAGGCAAAAAAAAAGGTTAGAAAATGGAAAAACACAAGCAGCACATTTGTGCAAGTATCAAAGAACATAATAACAAGATAAGTTAAAACATTTTCTGATGCATACTTCATTATTCATCATATTATTAGAAGCTATTGGCATAAAGGAGGCAAAAAAACAAACGAAAAAATAGTTCCTCCATTTCAAAAAAATATATAGGAACCTAGGCTTCATTATCATTCTTCATAACCCTCAACAGCCAAAAAGCACCACAAAAATGCCGCAAAAAAAATCATCAATACATTAATCATCAAACTATAAATACCTCACATTAATTTAAACAAAAAAACCTTGTTTAACCCTTTTGAAAAAAACCCAAGCAATTTGTTAAAAGCCAAATGCTTTTGCCGCAATTAATAATTCTCGTTAGGAACTTTCCCGCCGTTGTCCTGCCCGATCAATTTCCACTCCCATTCATCCGCTTGCATCCCATTTATAGCGCACTGTAGCCTCTTCTTCCCCTCTCCCTCCCTTTCATTCCCTATATTTTCCATTTTCCCCTACCCATTTTTCTTTTTTTCCATTTCCCATTTCAGGAAGTGCAACAACCTGCGCCCCGCTCAAATGGGCCAAGAAATTATGGCATCACAATGGCCGCCAATAGGGCGACACTAATGCGGGCGCCAAAGAATCTCCCGAAAGCCAAAGAAATTCTCCTATTTCCACCCCCCTCCAACTAAACCACCCCGAGGAGAACCTCCCCCTCCGTCGGCACACTTGGAGTTGTGCCAGACAGAGTGTTTACTGTACTAGAGCAGCATTGTCGCCAGTATTACAGGGGGGGGGGGGGGCAAAAGGGTTTTTTGNGGGGGGGGGGCAAAAGTGCTTTATGCCCGGCTCCCTCTTGTTGTTATTCTCGATTTCACTCTCCTGCCGGCTGCTTGTTATTTATTTGCTAGTAATTTCGGTTCTCGGTTTCCTCGGTTTCCTTTCGATTATTTACCTATTTTGGCCTGTGTGTCCCATTAAAAATACATTCAAGGTATTGCAAAAATATCAAGAGTTTTCTGGCATTTCGCACTTTACCTTTTTGCTTTATGGAAAGTTTTTTCAGCTTGTTAAACGTTCAATATAGAAAATAATTTCCTTTTGATTTGTGGCTAAGTTTTTATAAATTTATTTGGATTATTTTTTAGTTGTAGAAAGATTTCTTCTCTGGGTTTAAAAAATTCCTAAGATTTTTTAGATATATCCAAAGTGTCAGTATAAGCTATCCGTAATCCCAAATCTTTAATCAAAATAAAGATGGAAAAGTTAAAATGTTTTTTTTTGGAAAGAAACTAACCATGCATTTCAAAGTTATTTCAAACCTGCATAAAAAACATTCTAAATTAAAAAAATAAATGTGTAGTATATAAGGAATTACTCGTATTTCACATAAAAATCTCTCACATTGCCCGGAATTACGTGCGAATAAAATACGCTAGACAAACAATGGATGTTAATTACTAACAGAAAAAAAGGAATAATTAAGCATTGCCTACACTGATTTTTCTTTTTGTCTTGTCTCCCTCCTCGTAGACAAATATAAGAGGCGGCAAATTGGGGGTGGTGGTTAGTAGGTTTTGGCATATTTTTTTGTTTGCTTGTTTTTTTTTCAAGTGCTCAGCACAAAACTTTTAATTGCTGCCATAACTTGGCAAAGCGGTCGCGGTCTGAACCGCAAAAATGGGGGCAAAAATGGGGCTTTCGGATATCTTGGCACGGCGGCAACAAAGGCTCCAGCCGCCAGCAGCAGTTTGCATAACAATTAGAGAAACCCATAAAAGTCAAAAATTCGCTTGCGCTTGATTGGGCAACATTTTAGAAAGCCATTTGTTAGGAAGCGCTCCTCTCTACCAATCCTGCCTCCTGCCATCAGTTGCCCAAAAAAGTAGGCAACGCTTTGCATTTTCAAGAGGCGGGGAAAACTTCAACAGGGATACCGCGGGAAAAATAAAGAAAACTAAAAGAGCTGATTTAAATTAAGTAGTGGGTGTAGTATGCACACCCAAAAACATGAAAGCCCGGGCTAGATAAATAAGGCTCAAAGGGGCACCACCACCTGAATGGAAAAGGAAAAACAGGTAAAAAAGGAAGAAAAAAAAATGGTAAACGGAAAACGAATAAAAAAAAAAACCAACAAACCCAACCAGTAGAAGAATGAATGCAAAGCATGCAATGCAGATTTAAGCATATATATAGATTACATTTGAGCTCAAAATAATAGCTATACTTATATTCGGGGTTCCCCAAAGAGTTGGCTTTGTTTGAATATTTATTATTATTTGGGATTTCCTTTGTTTTCACTGGTTATCTATTATTCTTATGACCATTAAATGTAATGTATCTTTGATAAATCTTTATTTAAATTAAAATTAATATTGGCTGGGCAATATATATAATATTTATAGGCAAATTTATCTGTAAGCAAAATTGATTAATTGCTGTATTTTGGGTCAGTTTTTTTAAATTAATATTTTAAGAGACTTTTTAATAATTTATTAAAAATAATTTGATACCAGCTTAACCTTTGGAATTGTGGCTAGGCCAAATACATAGCAATTAAAGCTATTTTAAATTGAACTCTTGATTACAAAGGATTTGAAAAATGCAGGAGATTATCCCTAACTTCTATTTATAGTTATCTTTTTAGAGAAATATAATTGTCTAACACATAAAATACAACTTTTTTATATTACTCGACCTATTACGAGTACAATAAAAAAAGCTTATACAGGTTCTTGAATTCTTGATTGCATAGAGAATGAAGAGTTAAGCCTAATAGCCCAAAATTTGAATTTATATTTTGAATATAACAGTTTAGAAAAAGGAAATAAATAAATAAATAAAATAAATTACTCGAACTCTATTGTACCAAAACAACTCTTATACAACATTTCTTTAAACCTTGTTACTTGTAACAAGAAAAGTAATACGAGGGTCGTTTGATAAGTCCGTGACTTTTTGAATAAAATATATTTTTTTCGTCAAAGAAGCGTTTTATTTCTCAACATAATCTCCTTTTAGCTCTATACATTTAGTCCAGCGTTTTTCCAATTTTTTTATTCCTTCCAAATAATAGGTTTTCTCAAGGTCCTCAAAATAGTCGTTTGTTTCTGTGATGACCTCTTCATTTGACCCGAATCTCTTACCGCCGAGCCATTTCTTCATGTTTGGAAACAAAAAATAGTCACAGGGGGCTAAATCTGGAGAATATGCTGGATGGGGTAGCAGTTCGTAGCCCAATTTATGAAATTTTGCCATGCTGACTACACACGTGTGCACCCGTGCATTGTCCTGATGGAACAGCACTTTTTTTTTCGCCAAATGCGGTCGTTTCTGCTTCAAATCAATATCGAATCTGTCCAAAAGCTCTGAATAATATTCGCCGGTGATCGTTTTACCCTTTTCAAGGTAATCGATGTGAATGATACCTTGTGCATCCCAAAAAACTGTGGCCATGACCTTGTTGGCCGACAGACCCACCTTGGCCTTCTTTGGTGCACGTTCACCCGGAGAAACCCACTGTCTTGATTGTTCTTTGGCCTCTGGTGTGGTGTGGTGGATCCATGTTTCGTCTACGGTAACGAAACGGCGCAAAAATTCGTTTGGATTGCGGTTGAACATCGCCAAACACTCCTTTGAAATGGTCACACGAGTGCGCTTATGGTCGTGTGTGAGCAATCGCGGCACCCATCGCGCGGAAAGCTTTTTCATGTCCAAATATTCATGTAAAATGTGATGTACCCGTTCAG
>VNJU01006655.1:0-197151 GCA_008042675.1 Drosophila seguyi | reverse complement strand
TTACCAAACATCATTTCCTCGAACATATTTATTAAACCCAACCGAGGGAAAAACTGTGGGTCCACGGGGCGCTCTAACAATTGCAAATGAAGTCAATTGCTACTGCAAAAATGCTCGGCAACAGCAGCAGCAGCAGCAGCACAGTGCCACGCCGAACATATGAAGTTTAAGTTTAGTTTCACTTCGCTTACTCCTCCCGAACCCTCCTCCCTAACCGCCTTAACTGCCAACCCCTTCCACGCCCCTGGACAAAGCGGCGAGCGTAAGAAAGACATTATGGGAGGAAGCCAGAGATACAACAAAATGTTAGTAATAAATTTGTACAGGAAAAATGGGAACCGAAGTTGGAGTACCTTTGGAGAAAAAAATGTTAAACATTTTCTTATAAGAAGTTGTATATTTTTGTAAGATTTTAAATATTCTTAAGGGAATTTGTATATATCTTGGCTTTATTTTGTAGAAGTAATATATTTAAAAATTTATTAGAATAAATATACTTAATGATAGTTTTGTCAACAAATAATTAAGCAAAGTGTACTGCGATATTTATGATTATAAACTCTATCTTTAACCCCACTACCTGGCGCCATTCTTAAAGTTAAAATAAAACTCTTTAATCTTCATTGATTGATATCAGTTAACTTGTTTCTGTTTTACTTTTTTATATTTATAAATAAGCAAAACTTCGCAGTATGAGAAAATCTTTATGAGACCTAATTTTTTAGTCCATAAAATACAATTTACGTCAGAGTTTTTATAAATAATTACAGCTTTATTTGTTCAAAAAAGAAAAGAAAAAATTCTTTCCATATACTATAACTAGCTAGAGTTCTATTTTAAAAAAGAAGTGTTAAATTATTATTTCTACCATAATAAATTTCCCATGTTACCTACCATATTTAAATTTATATTTATTTCCTATTTAAGCCCATTTTTTTTGGGTACTTAAACCTTGACCCAGCCCAATCTAATCCAATCTCTGTAGACCCTCTCCAGGGTATGATCAATTACATAGGGCAATCGAAAAGATTCCATGTAGCCGCTGGACTGGCCACCGTCCGAGATGCAGATTGAGGAGGGGTCGCGGAATGCAGCCACCGGAGGAGCTGTGGTTGTCCGATGCCTCACGTTTTCTCATAGGAGCACACTGGAGCACCTCATCCACAGATCCAGAGCCAAAAAGCCGGCGATTCTGATTCCGACGCCACCGCAGACGCGTCGTGTTTCTTCGTGGGCGATGCCAAGGCCTGAGACGGGATATAGCATGAGCCAGCAGGTGGGGAGATGGCAGCGAAGACAACTATTTTGGCTGCTACTGTGCCAGCGTCTCACTTGCTAAGTTGCAACTGCAACTGCATCGGGAACAGCAGAAGCAGCAGCAGCACACAGGAGAAAAATGTAGTTTGACTTCAGGCTAAATAATTATTTTGGAAATATTTTAAGGGGTTTTCTGAATTTATTTTACATAAGTTTGTTATATATTAAATATTTAAAATTGATTTACTTTAATATAAATACACAACAATATATAAATTAATTCATATAATTATTATTCTCTGTGCGGCAACTGCTTTGCATGCACCGTTGGGCACGTTGTTGCTTCTGTTGCTGTTGCAGCTTTGATGTTGCTGCTGCTGCTGCTGCTGATGGCTACAACTTCTTCAGCAGCCGAAGACGAGGATGCCGACTTAGCCCAGCCGAGCCGAGCTGAGCTGAGCTACTTGCATCTGGCATTGTGTGTGGCTAACCAGCTTTTATTGTTGCTGCTGCTGCTGCTGCTGCTGCAATATGCTAAATCCGCAGCAGCAACTGCAACTTGTTGCTGCTCTTTTGCGAGACTTCGTCTTCGTCTACGGCAATTGTTCAAATTTCGAGCTGCTACCGCATGCAAAATATGTGTAATTGTTTGATATAAGTTGTTGCAGCGGCAAAGGCAGCAACAACGACTAAAAATGTGGCCCATTGTTTTGGGCATGATTTGTTGTTGCCGCCGCCGTTCCCCCGTCCCTCCTGCCACCCATTTCGCCCGCATTTATTGTTAATATTTCGCATATTATGGCAACGTGGCGTCGTCGTTTTTGTCGTCATATGTTGCAAGTCTCGATTTGGACATTTCTGCAGCCGTTCACTTAATCGCCAATGTTTATTATACTTTATTATTTGTACAGCCCCGACATCTGCATGGCCTTTGTTCTGGTCGTGTCTGTCCCCGGATGGATATTCAATTATATGGCGGTACTATATCCAGGGGGTAGCATGATTTCCGAATTAAATTCGAGAGGCAAGAAGAGGCCTTGTGATTGTGTTTTCTTGTTTTACAAACAAACTTGACCTGAACATAATTATTGAGGCTTTTTAAAAATTATATAAAATACTTGTAAAGCTTGAAACAATATTCCCTTAAATAATTTATACTATATGTGTTATTATAATTTGTTCAAGATCTTTGTCGCACTTCAATTTCAGATTTTTGATACCAGAAAAGTCGTCACAGCTATCACAGATATATCCATAATTTCCTGTCTGAGCAACTTCAATAATTTCCCTGGGCAAAGCCAGAAACATTTCCATTAAATGCGACTTTCCGGCTGGCCATATTCTAAACTCCAGCTTCAAGCTTCAATTCCAATTTGCAACCCTTTTGGATGGCGGCATAAAAACCAGAAAAAATAACTTGCCGTTAAATATTTCCATTTTATTTTGTTGAAGGGAACAAATATTAATTTATGTGGCTCTCGCGTACGTGTAGTATATTTGGAGGATGTTGTGTTAATTTTATTTGATTTATTTTTAATGTCGCGAGCCGTACACAGCACTCCCCTTTGACGGCGACTCAAGCTGGACTCGTTGTCCTTTTGCAAGGCGACAGAAAATCAAAACACAAAAACGCATGCACACACACACACACACCCCCCTAAGCCAGATAGCGGCGAGCATGTGCAGGAACCCCTCCCCAGAGGGGGAGGAGGGCTTTTTCCCGGCACATGTATAGAGAGAATCAACTAAAAATTCGCGAATTTCTCTGCTGGACAACTTTTGTGCCAATCTCCCTCTAAACTCTGCGCAGGCCCCTCACACTCATGCTTTAATTTTTTAACATTTTGCATATTATTTTGTTTGAAACGCAGGAGGGGTAGGGGGCTGGGTACACAGGCTCAGACCCCCTTTGCACCACCCTTCCATGTGTCAAACATGCCATTTATATGCGAGGCTGCTGCAATGGCTTGTGTGTGTGAGTGTTTGAGAGGGAGTGAAGGATTTCAGAAAACATTTGCCAAAAAATTTTTTATCAAAGCCTTCAGCTTCAGCAGGAGCCACGACGCATTGTACGTCGGGAAATTTGAAACTCGATAGACAAAAAACAAGCCGGACAAGCAATAGAAAAAGAAAATACACACGGAGCCCTCTAGCTTTCCCACTCTTGGGCCTTCCATATTTTTTCTGGATAGATTTCCGCTTGATTTTTACTGCACTCAGGCTTCGAGCCGCTGCCTGCGACTCTGTTGCTGTCTGCATTTTCCGTTTGTCCTTTTTCCGGCGGGGGGAAAAAGCAGCGAGGGAAGATGGGAGCGGGTTAGAAAACAGTGGAAAAGCCCCTGTCGATTTTCTGTGCCGACGCATTGCGTTTGGCGGCAGGGGCAACAGCAGCGGCAGCAGCAGCAGCAGGAAAAAAGGTGGAAAGCGGCAATAAAACTGAGCAAAAAACGCATTTAGTATAAGGGCCTGACATGTGACAGAGTGGAAAGGACATCGTAGCCGGTGTGGGTGTCTGTTTGTGTTTGTCTCCCTGCAGATACCGAGTATCTCCTCTTGCAGGCACTTGGCCAGCGAGGAGCCCCAGCGACAGGACTCAAAAGGAACAAGGAACAGGGAGCAGGAGTAGGAGCAGGAGCAGGAGTAGGAGCGGGAGCAGGAGTAGGACTAGGTTTAGGGACGGGAATATATATTTCGTCAGGGCTGTGTGTCCACAAAGGCATTGGCAGCGCATCGAAATTGGTCACAATTTTCGCAGAGAACTACAAATTGTGAGGACTAACCCAGCATCAGACTGTTACCAGGCTGTGCCTAATTTAAGGAGCCCCAAGGGCTTCAATTCTGGTTAATCTGAGACAAGATCCTAATGCGAAAAACTCTTTAGTGAAAAGGAGTGAGGAGTGTGTGAACGAGGTCTTAAGCTTGAAAAAAAAAAAATTATAAAACGACAGACTTGGAGATTTTAAATCTCTTATTAAAAATATGGAAATTAATCAACGATTTTATTGGAAAAATTGAGTGAGTTGTTAACATATTTTTGGCATTTAGGAATTAAAAGAGAAAAGAGACAACAGCAGAGATAGGAAACCGCCTATTTTAACAGCTAAAAGTGGGCAATGATTTAAGCTGAAATATATCTTTAAATTAGTAGTAAAACCTATAACTTCTCGTTAAAAATATGCTTCATTTAATGCGTTTTTATTAAGAAATCATAGAAAATGGATATATATTGGTACAGTATTTAAACCACAAATTCTAGTTTTCTTTCCGTCAATGTCTGTAAATCTCTTTAAAGTTTAATTTAATAATACAGACATAACATTTATTATTCTCTAGACTTATATCTCTATTATCTTCCTCCATTCAAGCAACAATTAATGAAGTGTGTTTGGTGTATAGGCCCATTTAAGTACCATTTCCCGGTATATCGATTGCGAAATGCACAAATCGGAGCCCGATCAACGTACATGAACACTATGTCTGACTTAATCAACAACGGCGCACAGTTCGGCGGCGGACTAATTAATGGTTAGCAGTTTAGCTAACCCCCCTGCATTTGTGGTTTGAAAAAAAAATCACAAAATAGAAGAAAAAAAACATATATACAAATGCAAACTGACTAACTGCAATGCAAATAAAATGTGCAACAAACACGTTGCAGGGGCAGTGGCAGTGAGTGATAAACTTGGCCAAAATGCGCTATCAATTACACGCGGATTTTTGTCCATTGATGGGTGGCTAACGGGAGGGGTTGAGGTTCAGGGGATGTGTGTGAGTGTATGCAACCTGCAACAGCTTTATGTTGACACGTGCAACATGCTGTTAACACCAGTCTCCCTGTGTGTGCATGTGTGTGTGTGGATGCCAGCAACACTTTCGCTTTCAAACGCATTCCGCGTGAATTGCAAAAAATAAAAATAAAGAGCTGCATTTGTGGGTGAGAGTTGCATGTGCAATGTGTGTGGGTGTTGGGGTGTTCGGGTGTGTGTTGCCGCTGCAGCCAAACGCACTGTTGCATGCAACAGCAGCAGCAGTAGCAGCAACAACAACAACCGCATGACAGCAACACTTTTTACGCGTGTTTTTTGCTCTCGTACTCGTGTCGATGGCAATGTGTGCTCTTTTTCACACACAATTTGTGCCACTGCAGCACCGCGAGTGTGTGTATGTGTGCTGCTGCTGCTGCGGCTTTTGTTGTGACATTTAATAGCCTACACACTGGCTAATAGTTTCCACGTGCCACCGATTTTCATTCATAAAACGACCACTTAAATCGCCTGAAATATACACAACATGTTGCTGATCGTCCTTTTTTGATGGAGAGTGGGGTAGAGATGGTACGTTGAGGATAGTAGAGCAACGATAAGGATTACCTTTTATTGTTTGTGGGTTTTACTACTAGAACTAGTGTTTTACATCGTGCTTTTTTTGCTAGTTATATTTTTTCTATAGGAATACCATAAATATATTTATAAGAGAAGGCTTTTATGCGTTTTCATTCCTAAAAATGTAACTAAAAAAGAAACTTTCGAGTGGTTCAAATATTATACTACTTAAAAGTTAAAGTGTAAGGCTAGGGCTTAAGTAAATTTAAAATAAGGTTGTTATATACATTAATTAAATTAAACAAAAAAGAAAGGAAACTAAGGGAAGACAAAGCTTCCATAGCCTTGCAATATCCAATTTTATCATACAAATCGTTATGATCGATTAGTTAAAAGTGCATTTATTTGAATTGGAAAAGGTTTTCTGTGCTAGTTTTTATTAAATTAACAAACCAGCATATACAATTTAATATTTAACACAAAACAATTTTTTTTTTTATTTTTCACAATTTTTGTAACCCCTTATAAAATTTTGAAAAAATATAAAAAAATTGTTTTATGCCAGACATGGTTAGATTGACTCTCCTGATCCTGTTGATCAAGAATATATATGATTTATAGGACCGGAATTGACACCTTTACTGGTTACCATTATTATACCTTTTAAGGATATACAAATAAATACAAGAAGCTTATATTAACAATATTTAGAAGAATTATTTTTTCGAAAACCGTTGGAAGCCTTTTGCCTATAATTTCTAAGCCTAAAATCACTTAAATCACTAATTTTTTAATATTTAACCATTTAATATAAATAAAGTCTATGTATTTCAGGTATTTAGGTTGCACTTAATGCACATTTCTTATTCTTACCCAAACCCCCTTGATTATCTCAAAATTACCCATTCCTTTACTCCCTTTTTCAATTTCTCAGCCTACCCTTAGAGTAGGCCTAAATATGTACTAACAATCAGCAAGAGATTAGAGCCCAAAAACGGTGTCAACATCAGGCATCACATGCTCCTGTATCCACTTGCATCCAATCAAGCCCAGCTGCTCCTGCAGCTCCCAGCTGCATTCCCCCCGACCGTGACACATTGCGATAAAAATCAGTTGAAAAAGCCATGAGGTAAGCCACAAATTTGCGGTCAATTGGGTTTCGGCCTGTTGCCGCAACAATGAACAGCAATACACACACACACACACCCAGAGACAGACTGGCGGACAGACGTTGCATGTGCAACAAAAATGCATCGACGCATTGGCCAAAAAGCCAAGCGCGCGGCGAGCCTCCCATAAACACGTTCCCGCTGGCCGTGCTCCAATTTATTTATATTTTTTCCCCCGCTGCATTTTCACACTTCAACAGAACGGGCTCCCCCCAAAAAAAAAAAAGAATCAGGCAAAAAGAACGAGGACCACGGGCCGTTGCATAAAAAGTGCAACAATTCAAATGGCCGAAAATCGGGGGTAGAGATGAGAAGCCTACTGCAAAAATTCATGCAAAAATCGGCGCGTGCGACCAAAAAAAAAAAATCAATGCAACAGCCTCCGCAAACAAGCGGCCAACAGATGGGTCAAAGGGGAAGGTGGGAAGGGAGCAGATCCTGAAAAACCCGCGAGTGCAGCGTCGATTGAAATCCCTAATAATCGCGTTGAATGCACTTCTCCCGCTATAAAAAATCGACGAAACAAAATCGTTTGGAAAAAATGCAAAAATTCGAAAGGGGTTCGTGTGTCTAGGGTGGGGGGGCCAGAGTGCCCCCAGTATGTGCAGTCAGCAGGCCTGAATGGAAATGACCTTCACTGATTTTTCCCATGTTTCCTTCTTGTTTTTTTTCCTCCTGCCACCGTGGCCAGGACATTGATATGCAGTGCAGGATAATCGCGGCCAGTGCACAATCAAAGTGCAGTGCAGCAGCAAAAGCAGAGAGTGAAGCAGAAAAATGATTGGAAAAAGGGGTCTTTCAGTGCACAAGAAATAAATGCACATATATTAACTGAAATTAAAGGTAATATCAATTAATACAAATACTTTTCCTAGGATAATACGTTTTAATGGATGTTATTTCGATTTTAAGTTGAATGTCAGCTCAGTGTTTAACGAAACCTTCGATCCATAAAATACCTCAATTTCATTCCAAACCAAGCTCTGGACCACAGAAAACTATGGTACTAATCTATATATAAAACTTATTTTTAGGCTTAAGTTCAACCTATAACCCCCGACCCGGTTGCATCCCTGTATGGCCATTTTTTCTGCACCCATTTCGCGATGGGCTTTGGCCAACTGTTGAGCCCATACATACATTGCAACCGTGCAGCAATTTTTGAAAAAAGAGAGGGGGCGGAGGCCGTGGTGTGAGAGTGCGATAGGTGGGCGTGGCGTGGCGACCTTGACGCGTGTGCCGCATGCTGAACAATCGAATGGACAGCCAAATTGGCGGCGTCATCATCATCATCATCATCATCCCCGTACCCAGCTCGGTGAACTCCCGCTCCGTTTTTTCCGGCTGCACTTTCTGGCGGCGATGCATCGCCGTTTTTTCGCTGTCATTGGCAACCTGCAACACACAACGCATATCGCATAGCGGCAGCAACATCAGCAGCAACATTTTTGGGGGCACGGCCCCGTTTCGGGTCGCGTTTTCGTGCGTGGCCCATTGAACAGCAACAGAAACAGCAGCAGCAGCAGGCGCTGCATGTGGCACATAGAGAGTGACCCCCTTTGTGCCACCGCCCTTGCCTGATTTTTTTGTTTTTTTTTTTGCCACGCTCACTGCAGCGCTGTCAGCATCGCTGCCAGCGCCGGCTCTGTTGCAGCAGCCGTGCAAATTTTCATTCATGCATTTTGTGTGTGCGTCGCGAGCAAATTCATTCAGTTTCAATGCCTCATTCATTGGAATGCAAAAGAGCACCGCTTTTTTTGTTGCTGCCTTTATGCATTGCCGTATTGCGGCTTTGACTTTGACCAGGTGTTGATGCGGAAAAAGCAGGTGTGAACTCAGGAAAAATAGCACAACTTAGGGAACATTAAGGAGAGACAATTAAGTACAATTTTAAAATGCTTAAAATATAACTCTTACAATCCTTAAGGTTAAGATAAAGGAAATATTTACATATTTAAATAATGGTATAAATATAGTGATACAAAATTCCCTAAATTTTATTTTGAACAGAAACTATATTACAACTACTAGTTAGAACGCAAAAATCACAGAATTTACCAGTTCAAACTGTTCTACTGCTAAGATACTCATACTACTCACCCGCTTTTTTTAGTTTTTCACTGAAGCCAAGGAATAACCTGACTATAACCCCAAGAAATCCTAACATTCTGAACCATATCTACCTCTACCATCTTAAAAAGTAAACAGAAGTCACTCAGGAGCAATCATTCCACCCCCGACTTCAAACGAATCCCCTGACAATTACCTCGATTTCCCTTTTCTCCAGGCCCTTGCAATGCCTTTTCTTGATTTCTGCGCTTATAACAATCGTGCATTGTCAAACACCGCTGGTAATTATAAGAAATCTCTCCCCAGGTTGGCAGGATGCACACAGCCTCAAAGATTTTTGCCTCGAATATTTCCTTTTTTGCCTCTGATTTTGGCTTTGTTTTTTAATATTTCAGCTGCTGTGTGTCTCATTGTGAATGTTTTTAATTAGTCTGGCAATCTTTTTTTTTGCAAGCTTTTGTCACAGCAAACTTCAATCAGTCTTTGCGGTTTGTAATTATTCCGCGGAAATTATGTCAAAGTTGCAGAGATTAAAGAAAGGAATTGTAACAACTCTATAAGGTTCTTCTTTCTTTGCATTTTACTCTCAGAAATAAATAATGTTACCTTTTAAATAATAGTCCTTAAAGCCTCGTCACCTTTAAGGCCGCTCCCAAGTGGCTGCTGATGGTCGCATATGGGCCTGCCGACAACTAATCCTTTGTCGAAGGATGCAGCTACCCCTCGACCACATGGCCTAACAACTTGCAACAACAGACGTCGTCGTCTGTCGATGCCGCTCGACAAATACAATAAAAAAAAAGAAATTATTTGCCTGCGTCTGCACTTGATTCCACCACCGGGGGGTGTGGGCGTGGCAGCGGAGGCGTTCATTTGTATATAAATGCGATGCGGGGGAAGGGGGCGGCTCTCCAAAGGCTCCAAGGGAGCGACAATGGCCAAGTGGAAGCGGAAGCGACGCAATGCAATCAAATGGCGCAGCGCGCAAAATCTACAAAAACACAGGCCCAGGACCAGATCCAGGCACAGGGACACATATAGCAAAGGCACAGATGGACACACATGCAGCAGCAGGGGCGTTGGCTGAGAGGGAGCACTGTTTCGAGGGGACACTGGACAGTGGCAACTTGCAACGCACGCGAAAATCTTGCCAGTGGGGCGACGCCCGTCCCGGGAAACTGGAAAACACAGGAAGAGCTGCAGAAACCGAGCCCAGGACCTCCTCCTAGTCCTCGTGGCTCGGTACAGTTGCGCCGTCTAAGCCTGGTGGCTTCAGCAACAACAGCATCGGTTGGAGGAACAACTCCCCCCATATGAACACCACCCACCCGCTGAAAATCCACCCACTTCTGACCCCCTTTCTGACCATGTTTTCGCGTTCGTTTTGCCGCGTTAACTGTCCATCAATGCGGGCACTGGAGTGCACTGAGGGGGATTCTAAGGAAATAATGTCTTATTTAAAAAACAAAATATACTTCATAAAATTGAACAAATAAAGGCTAATGTTCGAATTTTTTTACTGATAAATAAATCTTAAAATAAAAAAATATTTATGATTTATCTATGAGAAGTTACAACAGGAAAAACTAAGTTTTGCAAAAGTTATTCCCAGTGCATCTGTTTCTAACTCTAGCCTAGGTCTCGTCCTCGTCCTCGGCCTCGTCCTGGTCCTCGTGCTCGTCCTCCATCTCGTTCTCATTCTCGGCCTGCTGTCTATCTGTTTGTGTCTGTGGCATGCACCCCTCTACCTGATCCCCAACTGCTCAATCCGAGGCAGAGCACACACCCCCGCCCAGATGGCATAACCCCATACCCTCCACCTCCCATACATATATCCCTCACCATATCCTATATCCTACACATCGCATATCCCCCACGATTCGTTTCCCAATCAGACAGCCAGCGGCGTCGTTAGCAACGCAACGAAACGCGACTCGGAGAGTTCGCCTGCATTTCCAAGTTCGGTGTGTGTGGATTTGAACCGACTGCAACCCCGATGGTCAGCTCGGACTTCCACTGTCCACTGTTCCACTCACCGCCACTCCCGCTTTTAAGCCCTTTTTCATTGCCTTTTGCACCGAGCCCTCGGGGGGGTTTTATTGCGCTAGGCATTTTTGCATATTTGAGGCATCATCGCTCATCGCTTTTGTGTGTAAGCCAACTTTTAGACATGGTCGAAGGTAGGAACAACAACTGCGGCAGCTGGAGATGGAGCAGGAGATGGAGCAGGAGCAAAAGCAGGAGCTGGAGCCGGAGTAGCCGGAGCTGAG
The DNA here is from genome assembly GCA_008042675.1 of Drosophila seguyi. Lineage (NCBI taxonomy): Eukaryota > Metazoa > Arthropoda > Insecta > Diptera > Drosophilidae > Drosophila > Drosophila seguyi. The sequence continues at coordinate 186,063 of VNJU01006655.1, read as the reverse complement.
GAAGAAGAACCTGCAAAGGCCTAACCCTTGTGCCGCCACCCACGTCCTTTGGCTCGCCCATTTTCTGCATTCTCTAAGCTGCAACTTCTCCGTTGTCGCTGTTGCACTCTTCTATTTGGCGTTTTAATATGCAACATTTTTTCCCGCTGATCTCCCCGCTGGCTGTACGACATCCCCTGCTGCCTTCTGTTCTTTGACCCCCCCTTGTTTTCGTTTGGTCACCTTCATAGAGGCACACAGGGGCACTGGGAGAAAAGGTGAGGGATGTACCTTATGACTTTACGAAATATTTTCTAAGAGAAACAGAAATCTGATTTGATAATTATTTAAAATTTAATTTAATATCCTACACCTAAATTTTGATAACAGGAAAGAGCCAAAATATAGGCTATGATTTTAATCATTGCCTAGTTGAGTTATTGAGAGAAGTTATAGAGAGAAGCCTAAATCGCTCTTAATATTTTTTCGATCGATATGAAATTTGAAACTTAAACAGAAAATTCCTCTACAGTTAAATACATAATTTAAAAAAATATTAGATAGAAAAACTAAACACCCAACTAGGTAGGCTAAGGGAAAGGATTACAAGAATCTTCTTCACAAATCTCTATCTTTTCTACAATAAAAACTTGAAACTGATCCAAATTCCATCTTAAAACTTATCTCAAGACCAAGCGAAAAGTACAAGCATTTTCGCTCAGTACCCCCACACTCGCGACAACCGTTTTATTTGTTTGTTTGCCTGTTCGTTCACTCATGTGTGTGGGTCAGACGGCGACCTCTCACCCCGGGCCGCAACTTTGTCTGTTTGGCTCAAATGTTGTCATCTTTCCCCGCACACTCGCACACACACCCACACACACTAGAGTACACCCACGGTCGCCATCTCCCTTCGCTTTTCGCAGAGGCTTTCGTCGCTTTTTTGGACATCGTGCGTTCACATCCACATCCCCACCCACGACCTCGTCCTCCACAAACTCCTCTGCGCCCTGGGTCCATCTCCGATGTCCTTTCACGTCCGCGTCATCGTTTTGCTCGTCAGCGTCGTCGTCACCAGTTAAATACATAAATTTTCGTATAAACGCGTTCCGCAGTCGCGAGCCTAGCAGCCATTGCCCATTTTCCCCATTTCCCCAGCAAACGGCCAACAACAAACAACTTAGAGAATGCGTGATGCATTTTCCTGTTTCTGCGCCAGATCCAAAATTTTGTTTGCTGCAATTCATTTGTTGCCACAACCCCAAAAACTGTGCAGCTGAATGGGATTTTTGAAAAGAAGATTGAACTGTTTTCTGAGATAAAATAATTTGTTATTCAGTTAAATTCAAAAAAATAATATAACTTCTTTGCAGCTTATATTTTAATCACTTTCTTCCTAAATTTAATGTAACATACGAATAATTGATAAGATATGTAAAGAAAAATATTTCTCAATTTTTGAGAAACCAGTTTTATGAATATAGAATTACCCTGAGTTAATTATCGAAAGCTCTTCACAAACACATCAAATTAAAAGTCTTCGAACAAATATAAAATCAGAGATACAAAAGTATCTGATCTCTCGATTCAAGACAAAACCTCATGGAAACTCATTAAAATAATTGAGATTGTGTTCAAACTAACTTAGATCACATTTATAGTTAAAAAATGAGGTTAATATTTGGGGATAATGATAAGATCATAAAATCATCCTAATTCCCTTTGGAAATTTTATTATTTAATAACAATAATACTGCAAAAGCATCAAAAACTGTTACTAATCTCTTTACAATATTCAGAAGAACTTGAAATATTAATAATGGGTATTTTTAATTCACTTAAAAAACTTTTTTTTAATGAAAAACTTGGAAAATTATAAAGTACATAATGGAAAATAATTCTTCGGGATTTTTTATATTTTTATTTTTTTTTTAATACTTAAATTGCAATCCTTATAATATAAAAAATAAATAAATAACATGAATAGATGATTTAATTGAACTGTATCTGTGGTTATAAAATTATCTTAAATTTATAAAAATTACTAAATATATATTAAAAATCTTAATTAAGGTTAATTAGGCCTTACTTTTTCAGGGACAGAAATAGTAATACATTATTTAATAAAACTAGGACATAACCTGAGGACATGAATTAACACCTACATTAAGGGCAAATCATTAAGGTAACTCCGAGGCCTAAGTAACTATTCGGATAAAACTATTTCGAGGGCTATTAATAAGCCAAAGTATCACTTAGCCGTCGTCAAATACCGGATATGGGCGAATAAGAGCCATTAAAATTCGCATTTGCGGATCGCCAGGTGAATATTAAATGCTGAATGCTGAATTACTGAACTGCTGCACTGATCAGAGACGATCGTCAATGCCCCATCTTCATGTTTTCTTTTATTTGTCTTCATTTTTTTTTTTTGCCCCTTTGCAGTGCCAATTCATGGCCGATGTTTATTGTGCGGTAATTATTTGTAACCAACTGAAAACTGCGGGGGGAACGCCGAACAGCCGCCATTTGCCAGTCACGAAAAAAATTATGCATAATTTATGACTGGCTTGCGAGCTGGCCTCTCTCTCGCACGCTCACCTTGACGCTAGCTTCGTCTCGCTCGCTCCCGCTCATTCTCCCGTCCGAAATTTATTTTTCGCTAGATTTGTATTACTTTATTTTATGCATATTATAAATGCGCAAGGCAACAACAACAACAACAGAAAATAATCAAAATGCACAAACACACACACACAGATACAAAATCGAGGCTGACCAGTCTCAGGCGATAGTTGCCATCGCCGCCGCCCCGCACCATCACCCATCCGCCCCGTTGTCGAGAGCGAGAAAAAAGAAGAAAATTAGTTGTTGTTGCTGGCCCCCAAAAGTGCAGGTGCAGGCCGAAGAAAGAGAAACGTCTCTTAAGCCCCAAAGAGACGGCAGCGAGAGCGACAGTCTGAGAGAGCGGAGCGGAGACCTCAATTCGCCGCACATCTTGTTTTTCGCCTAAGCATTTGTTTACAATGCACGGAGTGGCAGCGACGTTGACTGCGCTGCCGCCGACAGCGCTCGCTGTTGCCGAGAGCGACGCACGAAGAGAGCTTATAGCTGACTTCGTAGTGGGGTTTTTGTTGGTGTTGGGGCTTGTGCCGGGTGGGGGGTTGCGGGCTTAGGTACCCCTAACGGAACTAATTAATGAAGCATCTTTCAGTCGAGTATTATTCCTCACAAAGGTGCGTGAGATGCGAAAGAAGGAGCAGGAGAGAATGATAGTTCGCGAGAGCAGAAAAAGAGACGGAGGTATTTTTGAGGATTTCGAGATCAGTGGAGTCAACAATTATAAATTAATTAAGAAAAATCATAAAATTAAATTAAAAAAGCAAAAAAAAAAAGAAAAAGTAAAAAGAAAATATACATATATATAAATTTTTTTTTTATTTTAAGATGTTTTTAAGAATTTTATGTTTCTTATATAAAAATTTTATTAGTAATAAAATAATTGATTTATTTAAAATATTAAAATTAAATTTTTGTATACATTTACGAAAATAAAAATTGGCTTACATATATCTTACAAATAAAAAGAAGAAGTACCAAACTATATATTTTTTTTTTAATTCATTGCCTATAATATCCTGTGTAGAATTTATAAAAATTCTTCCTATTTTCTGAAAACTTCATGTAAATGTCTAATACAAAATATCAGATATCCATAAGTTTTTTCTAGTTTCCCCAAATTTTCCCGTTATCGCCCTTTCAAAAAAGTCACCTCTTGCAATAGATAAGCCCCTCGAAATCGTGCCCGAGCCACTTGCCAATATCGGCCGTATTTTCGCTGCCTCTTTGACTCGACAGGCCTCCCAATTTTTGGCCAGGAGTACTGGTCGGCGGTCCGTGGCCCCACATACTCTCCCTCCGCCACCCACCAGCGCCTCCGAGTCCGAAAAAGACTAGGCCTAAACTAAGCTTGCTCGCTCTTCGCCTGAAACGCAGCAGTCGGCGCCTCTGCATTTTCGGGCCAACTTCCGTTTCCTCGCACGCACACACACGCGTGGGTGCCTGCCTCTTGCAACTTGCAGCGACGCGCCGCATCCTGTTCGGTGTTGCGCCAAAAATGCCCATTTTGGGGGTTGCAACGAGAGGCCGAGAACGAGGACGAGGACGAGGACGAGTGCGAGTGCGAGTAAAAGCCGAAGAGCGCAACGCAACGCAACGGAATGCGGCCGTAACGTTTACCGTTAGCCGGCGTTTTTTGGCGCCCAACGCTGCCTCTGCGTGCCTCTCAGTCGCCACACCGCCTCTGTCTCTGTTCTGTCTCTGCTTTTGCCTCTGCCTCGGTCGCTTGTCTCTGTCTCTTGCCTCTATCTCTTTCTCTGTCGCTTTTCCTTTTGCGACGCCGGCAGCGGCGGAGAAGCTCGCAATTCGCGAACTATTCGCAACTTCGTCGCGAACTCAGTCGCAGCCTGAGAGCAACAACTACAACAACTACTGCACCAGCAGCAGCAGCAGGCAGGCTGGCAGGCAGCAGTAGCAGTGGCAACATCCACAACACACATCCACAGCCACAGCCCGACCCCTCAGTTTTCCCACACAGCGCCATCGTCGTGGCCATCGCCAGCCATCGCCGTCGTCGTCGTGTGTTAAGTTTGTTTTGAGTTTTTCCGTATCAAAATGTGCAAAACGATTTCAGTCTAATTCAGACGCTCGTGCTGAGAAGACTTTTGGCCCTGTTTGTTGGCCAATAACCATACTCATACAGAACAGAACGGAACTGGGCACGACGACGAGGCGACCGAAGCGAAGCGAGGCGAACGAGACGACGAACTGCAACTGCAACTGAAACTAAAAGAACGTAACGCAAACGTACCGAGGCGGGCTAATTGCCAAATGGCCACGTAGTGCGCGCAACGTAACCTCAACGTAAACGTAACGAACACACACACACACACTTACACATGTACATGTCCACTCTCAGTTGAGCGTCGTAATTGTCGCGATTTCTCGATAGTTTCGTTTTTTTTCTATCGCTATGTAAAGCGAGTCGCGCATAACGATTGACGATTAACGATCAGCGAGTAACGATCAGCGAGTAGCGAGCAACGATCAGCAATCCGTGCCCAAAATGGCGTCGGCGCAGGCGGAAACGGATGTGGTAGGGGCGCCCGAGCAGGCACAAGTGACGCAAAGGCAGCGCAGCGGTGGCACAGGCAAGGGAGCCAGTTCAGGCACAGGATCACCGAAGAGTAATCGCAGTTCGCCGAGTCAGGAGGAGAAGAACATCAAGGCCGAGGATCGCACGTCACCGGGAGCAGGAGGAACCACCAAGGAAGAGGAAAAGGACTCCACAGGAGGCGGCCTGGGAGGATCTTCGCCTGTGAGTTCGCCTCAGGGACGCAGCTCCTCGGTGGCCTCGCCCAGCTCCAGCTCGCAGCAGTTCTGCCTGCGCTGGAACAACTACCAGTCCAACCTGACCACCATCTTCGATCAGCTGCTGCAGAACGAGTGCTTCGTGGACGTGACCCTGGCCTGCGACGGTCGCTCCATGAAGGCCCACAAGATGGTGCTCTCCGCCTGCTCCCCCTACTTCCAGACCCTCCTGGCGGAGACGCCCTGCCAGCACCCCATCGTGATCATGCGCGACGTCAACTGGTCGGACCTCAAGGCCATTGTGGAGTTCATGTACCGCGGCGAGATCAATGTGAGCCAGGATCAGATAGGACCTCTGCTCAGGATTGCCGAGATGCTGAAGGTGCGCGGCCTGGCGGATGTGACCCACATGGAGGCGGCCACGGCCGCGGCAGCAGCAGCCTCAGAACGGATTTCCTCGCCCAAGGAAGGCGGTGCCTCCACCGGAGGAGGAGGAGGAGGAGGAAGTGGAGTTCAGTCCAGAACCGAAACCGACCGAGATGCCGAGGAGCTGCTGGCCTTTATGCAGCCAGAGAAGAAGTCGCGCACGGATTGGGATCCCGCCGAGCTGAGGCTCTCGCCCTTGGAACGGCAGCAGGGCAGGAATGTCAGGAAACGACGTTGGCCCTCGGCGGACACGATCTTCAATGCCCCAGCTCCGCCGAGTCCACTGAGCAGCCTGATAGCCGCCGAACGGATGGAGCTGGAGCAGAAGGAGCGCGAGCGGCAGCGGGACTGCTCGCTGATGACGCCGCCTCCCAAACCGCCGCCCATGAGCAGCAGCAGCAGCGGATCGGGCTCCCGCCGCCTCGAGTCGGCCATCCATGCCCTGGACATGCCCTCGCCGGCAGCTACGCCGGGACCGCTCTCACGATCCTCGCGTCCCCACTCGCAGAGTCCCCAGCAGCAGCCCGGCCAGCACTCCCTGCCTCTGCCACTGCTTCCGCATCATCATGCGCCGCCACCTGCCCCACATCCCGCCCAGAGTTCGGCCAGTGGCCACCACCCGCCATCGCCAGCGGGCGATTCCCGCTTTCCCCTGGGTCCCTCCGCGGCCGCCATGGCTGCGGCCATGGAGTTGAGTGGCCTTGGTGGAGGCCCACCTGCCGAGCCACGTCTTCCGCCTCCACCGCCGCATCATCATGGCGGCGGAGGAGTGGGCGTTGGAGTGGGAGGAGCCGGGGTGGTAGGATCCGGTAGTGGATCTTCGCTGGCCGATGACATGGAGATCAAGCCGGGCATCGCCGAAATGATACGAGAAGAAGAAAGGGTGAGTGGAGATTGAATTTATCTATAAGGAAATATTTTATATTATTTTAAGGGATATATTCATAATATTATTAATAAAAATATAGGATGACATATGATTAAATAGTATAAATATAGTGAATAAATTTTGTTCATACATTTCATCATGGTATAAGATCTTTTTCCTGTTCTCTGATATAATAACATCTGGTTTAATAACATTTAATATAAGGAATTACCTACTATAATAACTTCCTGTATGAGTCCTTCCCCTTTACATCCTTGGAAGAATACATTTTCATTTAATTCTAAGTAATTTTAAAAATATTAAAAAATGTTTAAAAACTTCAATTAAACGTTTAAACTAACATCACAAATATTTTCGAATTTAAAATGGAAAATATTTATATTTTTTAATATCATGAGGAACTTTTCCAAATTGTTCTCATATTAATGATATAACATTTATTTTATTTATTTTTCCTCACATGATAAATGATTAAGGTGTCCAAATAGTTAAAGTGTCAAAAATTCATTAGCCAAATATATTGTCTTATAAGATTAGCAATATCAATTTATAGGAAGAGATTTATCAATTCTTTAATATTTTTATTTATAGTTTTTTTTCAAGCATAACATCTTAAGATCTAAGTTTCACGATCGTTTCTCTTCGATTTCAAATTGAACCCCTCAAAGAGCACAGTGATTCAAAGAGGCCTTGTTCTCACTCGCTGCTGCTGCGCTGCTGTAGCGCTGCTGCTCTCCCACACTCTCCTTCTCTCAATAACTCTCTCGCTCTCAGCGATCTTTTTCCGCGGTTTGTTTTGATTCACGATTCGCGCGCGCCTTTCGGCAATCCGCAAGATTGTTTCGCCTCGACAGCAGATATTCTGCCGGCGGCATTTCGCCCTGCGTCGTGACGTCACTTGCAATGAGCGGAACGCGGAGCTGTGACTTCCCCCCCTTCACACCCTGGAATGATTGACAGCTCTCACGTGCTCCACGTCGCACATTATTCCGCTTCCCTTTTCTGCTCTTTTTTCTTTTTACTTTGCTCAGAGATCTCTGCCACATATTTTCCCGAATTGTCAGAGGTTTCCCATTCCAGATTCCCTGATTTCCGATACCCCGCTTCCCCTCGACCAGTCACTGGAACGCCATGGTTTGGTGACCGAAAGGTGATTGAAATTCCGGAATTCTTGCGGCCTGCGGTTGATTTCGATCTATGGAGCATTTTGCATTCTGACAGTGGTTCCCTAAGTGTGCTTCAATTAGGCCAAAAGCGAATGAGATCGGTACAGGGAAATATATGGGGATTACTGGGAATATATTGGGGTAAACAATTGAAAATTTTACATTAATATTCGGTTGTTATGAGGACTAATAGACAATTTGTTATGAGCCTCACACGTCAATTAGCAGCTTTAATATATTTTACAGTTTTTTAAATATTTTTGATTTTTAAAATATATAATATATGTATAAACAAATATTTTGTAATTTGTTTTTCCCTCCATTTATTAATTTTCATCAAAAAAAAGTAATTATTCTTTTCTTCAACTTAATTTTGAAAATATTTAGAAAATGTCATTATTAATGACGGTTTTCTTAAAAAAATAAACTGCCTATCTTAAAAATTTTAAAATCGAAAATATATCAAAAGCTAATAAAAGATACTTAAATTTCTAAAATAATTTTCCGAAATATTTATAAAACGAACGATTTCCCCAAGTGTACTACTCCTTAGCGAGGAGTAAAATTAGCGACCGGTTGGAGAGGCCTGCATTAGCACCGCAGAACTCACCGCAGAATTCGCACTTTAATAAAAAATTTGTATTTATTTATCCAATAGACGTCGACGACGTTCTCTGGAGAACCCAGAGATCTCTGCTCCATTCAGAGGTTCCATATCCCGATACCGAACCCGATCCCGAGCCCCCAGACCCAGTCCGGCATCAATCGGAATGCCATATTTGTTTGTCTGGACGCGGGCTGGACGACTCCTTCTGCAAGCTCTTTGCTGCGTTCTTCTCCGATTCTCCGGCCAGATTCTTCTTCTCTCCTTGTCCCGTGTTTATTGTCGCTTTTGAGTGCATTAATCAAATAGCCAAGGGGCGGTCAGAGGGGAGGAGAACTTGAGGTGCTACATCTGCATTAGCCTGCTCATATGCTCAATTTTCGAAGCCGCTTGGTTTTCCCCACTTTTCCAGCGTTTGCTCGTTAGCGTCTCTTTTCAATAAATATTTTGTTTTTATGCTTTTTTAAATATTTCCCCAACTGACCGTTTGCCTTGCTTTTTATGTGCTTAGAAATTCTTTGGAAAATGCATCTGCATCTGTGAATGCATCTGCATTTGAATCCGGCAATCCGCTGTATCTTTGTTTGTTTGCCTTGGTATTAGTGTTGTTGGCCGTGTGTTTATGCTTTCCTGCTGTTTGCCTTTCCGATTGTTCTCCGCTTTCCCCATCACCCTTTCCTCCTCCTCCCCCTCCGCGTTTATTCACACATTTCATTTATTATTAAAAATTGATGCATTTTTCGTTTGCTTCGCGGCGATGCGATCGCCGGGCATCAAGGCAGTGCCATATATAAAAATCAAATATTGACAGCCGACATCCTCGCGGAGCCAAAGGAATTCCCCTGCCCCCGAACTGAGGCAGCTTCTTTAATATTTATAATTCTTAACCATTTATATATGCACACGGAAAAATTAGAGGGGTTTAAAAAAATTAATTAAGAAAGGAATAAACCTAAGGAGTTTTGAGAGCCATATACAAAGTGGTTTCCTTTGTATTTAAAGATATTGTAGAAAAATCTTTAAAAATATATGTATTTATTCCAGTGCATTTCCCTTTGAATGCATCTTATTTTATTGTCTGCGTTGATTTTATTTCCCTGTCTTTCCTTTCATATAAGCAGATAAAGCCGATAAGTGTCAGTCTTGGTCCAGAGCCTGAGCCCCGAGTTCTGTTTCTCAGTCTTCTTGGGGGCCTTTGCTTTCTGGTGATTAATTGCACTTTTATTTGTCTGCGTTTGCCTTTGTTGAAAATAATTTTTATTTTTTATTCTCCTTTACGCATTTTTTTGTTTTTCATATTTTATTGCCAACGCATTTAGATGTGCCTGAGTGTCTGTGTTTGTGTGCATCATTAGAGGTTGTATATTATTATTGGTTTCCTCTCTCGCTTCTCGATCGGTTCACTGAACTTTTTGCGGAGCGTGGGCGCAGAGGAAGTTTTTATTACGAACAATAAGGCGATTAAAACTCATTTGGGGTTAAAATATACTTTTTTAAATGTATATTTTTATAAGAAAATTGCTTTAAGGCGAAAAATGGATAGTTTGAAACAGGAATTTGAGAAAATTGGGATTTTAAAAGGATTACTTTTCTGATACCTATGCCTTTTAGTTTGGTTTCAATGATAAAATAAATATTAGGAATCTTTATTTAAATTTTCTATTAAACTTTTAATACTAAACATTACAGTTACAAAAAATAGTATTAAAGTAATGTTTTCGTTGGTAAAAATTAATTTAAAAAAATATATATTAAACCACTTATTCCCCTTTACGACAACCTCTATCCCTTTTTGTACCTATTGTAAAAATTGAGCTACAACAATGTTCCGCTGATTGATCAACACAATCAATATCTGTAATCAATCCCTCATCCCGCAGAGTTTTCCCTTTCGATTTCCTTGCCACTTTCCCACTCAATTAGTCTGCAGATGAGGGCCAAACCGCACCGTGGAAAAAGGGCGGGTAAGCCGGGGAGTAAACAGGGGAATAAAGCAGAGAATCTCCGAGAGTCTCACACTCATGATTAGCGTGTGTCGCTTACCTTTTTCGATGAGGCAAAAAACTGCAACCCAAACTGCCACAAAAAAGTATCTGCTGTAGACAAATTACCACAGAGTAAAAGGAAAAGGGAGTGCGGGGGGCCAGGCTGCAGCTAAACGTGCCACATTCAAACTACTTCAACAAAATACAGAAAAAAAGGTGAAGAATCAAGAAAAAAAGGGAGCGAGTGGCGTGCATAAAAATTGAAAAAGATGCAACTCAAAAAGGAATCTCGCATCTCGAACAATGCACAGGAAGAAATTTTTAAGGGTTTCCAGAAAAGTTAATGTTAAGAATTTAGTATTTGATTTAACAAGATACAGAATATTCATTATACATTTAAGAAAAATCTAATTTTTAGGTTTCCATTAAAATAAACAACTAAATGTGTAAAAATGTAAAGTTAAAATATGTTCTCAAGGTATTATTGATTTTTTTGTGCTTAAAATTTTGTATTTAAATTTTTTCTAAGAAATTCCATTAAAATGCAGTTGAATCTTGAAAACTCTAAGTTTTAACTGGCAAAAATAAATTAGTCACTAATTTTTTCGAGTGCTTTTGATGGGCCTGCCGGTGTTAGTGAGTATCTGTGTGAGTGCGAGCGAAGGAAGCCAACAAGCCACTTAACCCAATCGACAAAAGTCATTACACTCGTCACTCAGACTCAGCTGAGAATGCCCTCTGACGCTTCCGCTGTGCGCTGGCTGCGACGCTGGCTGCGCTGCCGCTGCCGACAGAGAAAATATCTCCGAGATACTTGTATTGTATCTGGGCGTCTGGGCTTCCCGGGACGTATCACACCGGGGGATGAATAGAATAAAATAATATAAATAATACAATTTATTACGTGGCCCAGCATGTGTGCGTGTGCGTGTGTGTGTGTGCGTCGAGATACATTTGTATCTCTGAGCGCTGTGGCCGCTGCATCTGTTGCATTCACATTCCACATTTTATATTTTTTCTTCTGTATACAACATCTTCGAAGAAAGTAAATAAATAAAATAAAAATGAAGAAATATATTTTCAGAACAGACAAACAAACCCCGAAGCCAAGAAACACAAAAGAAACCAAATGAGAGAGAGGGGGGGAGGAGATAAAATAAAAAGAACGAATCCCCAACTGAGAAGCGGGTAGAAATAAAAGCAGAAATAAATTGTATAATCCGCTTTGATGTATCGCCTTCTGTTTTATATTATTCAGTCATATTTTATATATGCGCACCGATCCGTACCGTGCCGAACCGATCCGCACATGGAGAATACACAAGCGGGCCATTCAAGTACTCCCCAAGTAGTTTTTACAGCGCCAACTTAAATCTTGCCCATTAAGATGCAAAACAGACAGATACACAGATACACAGATACAGATATAGATACAGCTAGATATTCGACCGTGGTCGATTTAGTTTAAATGCATGGCATAAACATTTAATTAAATACTGAAAGCCATTACGCCAACGATTTTTATGTTTATATTTTCAAATACTTGGCGGAAAATTCTCATTTTTATTGCTAAGCCAAATAAATCGTATACGATGTGGAAATGGAAATGGAAATGGGATTGCGGCAACAGCTGCACAAGTAATTCGTTGATTAATCTATAAAAATAAATTTGTATCTATGGACTGGTGCCTCGGTATCTCTCGGCAGTGTATCTGCGCCCATTACTGCGCCTCCTTTGGCATTTTCTAATCGGATTTAGTTTGGCCCGGGCTTCATTTATTTTATTTATTTTTATGCCCATAATGCGGCATAAATAATTTATGCTGATAAATAACCCGAAACCGAAAACGAAAGCCTACAGCTGCCCCCCTCTGAGGCAAGGCGATGCGATGCCAGGCGATGCCAGGCGATCCCGAGGCATCAACATAAAGCAAAGCAGGCAGGAAACGAGAAATAGGAGTGGAGGTGCAAGGAGACGAGAAGGGTTTTCAATCTCATGTATCCTTCTAAAAATATTTATTTATTTATTTTTCAACTCAAACTCACACACAGACACACCGAACACCACACACACCGGTGCGAGAGAGTGAGGTCTGCCCACATTTATTTGTAACCCTGTATAAATTTATTATATTGCATTAGTTGTAAGTCAGAGCCAGACTCCGCTCCAACACAACTCAAATACAAATCGGGGGAACTTGCGGCCTGCTGAGTATCTTACCTCAGTGCTATGCTCCTTTCCCTGCTGACCCTGCCCCAGCGTCTTTGAAGTGCGTGGGTCGGAGCGGGGAAAAACACACACACTATCGGCGGGAAGGAGCTGGGTCAGGAGCCGGGACTAAGGCAAAAGGTGCGTGAAAAAACTTATTATAAATTACCGTATAAAATATAACAAAGTTGCTGCTATGGAGCGTCAGGCACTGCAGAGATACATACATTCTTGATGGAGTGCGGCAAGGAAGGTGCGGTCAGGATTAGCGAGTGGAATGAAGCTGTTACACAGCACAGAAGGATGGAAACGAATACATTTTGAAATAAATATTAGGGAAATTACAGCTTCTTATAAAAATATTTAAAATTATTTAGAGTGTAGCAATGGTTGCCTTGAAAACTTATATATATTCTTTAAAAATTCAAAAGTAAAACTCCAGAAATCTTTAAATTTTATATGACCTAGAATAATACTTTCCCGAAAATTCTGAATAGTTTTTGACAGGCTTTTTTAATAAATGATTTGATTTAGGTAGTGACTCGTGAAAGATCCTATTAAATAACTTTAAATACTTAATCTCTTTAGATGCTTTCTGTATCTTATACCATATTTTTCTTCTCTGTAAACTAAAACTGCAAATCAGCAGTCACAAGGACATGGAAAAGAGAAAGGGGGATAGGAGAGGACGGTGTAAGTGCATGAATGATGGAGGAGACACCATCGAATTAGCGATAGCAGGAGATCGTCCCTAATTGATGTGGGGCATGCACTCGGCCATTTCTATAAGCCATAATGGAAATGCTGGCTCTCAATCAATTATTGATGAGCCCGGATTAGATCCCGCCCGGGTGTGAATACTTTAATCCCGCTCTCAGACCGTTCCTTTGCGCATTTTAAATAAAAAGGAAAGAAAAGGGCAAAATGCAAGGCCTCTCCTTGACAGTCTCAAACCGCCGACTTTCATAAACACAAAGAACAAATCTCAAGGAGTTACAAACTCAACAAAAACAAAAAAAGACGCACACCAAGTAGGTGGAGATGCGTCTCCGCCGGAAAAGACCAAGAGGATGAGGCTGAGGACGGGAACAAGGACTTTGTTGGAGGCAACAAACTAAAGACAAATATTTACAATGAGCGGCCGATTAATCAAACGCACACAGCAAGCGAACGGCACAATACGAAAAAGTATTAAATAAATAAATAAATGGCAGCTCGCTGCATTTCAGTCGCCGACAACAAAGATCAGCTTCATCAGCAGTTTGCCGGAGAGGAATATCGTGTGCATGAGTATCTTCCAGATACAAGTTTGTCTTGGCTTTTGTCTTTGTGCAAGCACGCCTTCTTCCCCTCCCCCTGAACAGCCCCCCTCCCGCAATTTATATCGAACGAAAATAAATTAATTAAAAATGCAGTCGAGCGGACAGAGGAGGCAGATACATATAATTTTTTTTCTTCTGCTTTTTTTTCTTCGTTGCGTTTTTTGTTTTGTAATTTATTAAAAGACGACTGAGTCAACGGCAGCGACAGAGCAGCGACAGCAGCGACAGAGGCAGCGGCAATTTTTATAATTGCATTTATTTATTTACAATAATTTGCCCGATGGCCGGCCGGCCGCCTGGCTGGCTTTCTTTATTTTATAGAGCACGCACGTGATTGTCATCAGAAATCGATTGTTTCGAATTTTGACCCGTCATTGCGACAGTGCATCGATAAGATAGCCTCGATAGGGGTTGGGTAGACCCAGAAGTGCGGATCCCGAGCACGAAAAACACCGGTAAACTGATTGATAAGCAGAATAAACATTGAAATATTGGATTCCATAATCCATAACTCCAAATAAAAATCCCAATGATATATATATTTAAGGGAAAAAGTCTTCTAAGAGCTGGGCAGTCTCAGGTCTTGGCCTTGGCGATTAGCCCACTTAAAGCCGCTAAAGATACTCCGGCCGGGATACGCGGATGATGAGACTGAGATACTCAGATGCTCAGATACTTGTGGTCGCCGTCGTCATCGTCTTGTCATCGTCATCCTCAACAGCTGTTGTCGACGCGTCGCACCTCGCTTTTGGCTATTGTGTGTGCCGTTTTGTATCTGTGGCTGAATGTTCTCTGTTGTGTGTGTTTGCCGTTTTGTATCTGTGGGTGAATGAGTGACGTTGTGTGTGTGTGTGGTCGTGTGCTTGTGGCGGGCCATAACCTGCCGCAACATGAAAGCTCATACACAGCACCAAAGGAAAGCAAAAAAAAAACAGAAACCGACATAAAAACACACTCTTGAAATGCATTTCTAATTTGAAAAATATCTCAATCTTAAAATACAGCAAGAATCTATTATATATACATATTCAGTTCATAAGCCCTTAAAAAAACTTGTACATCAACCTTCAAGTAAATGTCTACAGGTCGAATTATTGATAAGAAATACTATCAAAATGACTTGAAATAATTTCAATTAATCTGTGGCTAAATGTTTAAATGAGGCACTAAGGCATAAATAATGATTTAGAGATAAAGCTGATAAGTCATGCCAAGTACCATTAAATTAAGAGCTAATAAACATTTATTGAAATCATTTTCAGAAATTGTTTATAGGTTATTTGCTCAACAGGCCCAAAATAATGTCAAGAAATGGGGTTACACGTTTGAAGTAGCTTCCAATAATTTTAATTTATTTTTAGAAGATATTCGAACCTCTTGAATTAGCTAATGTACCCCTTGCTCTTAATGGAAAGCCCCCTAAAAACGGGGAAATCAAAATTCGCAGCGCCGTCGACTTTGACTTTGATGCGTTGGCCGCACGCTTCGTTCGCGGCGTTCAAACTGGCGGACAAATGGACAAATTGGCGGACAGACCGACGGACAATGAGATGCGATACATTCGCACGCTCTACTAAGCGTCGGACGGGGGAGGAGGGGCGGGGGAGCTAGCCCCAGGGTGGGCGAGTGCGTGTTTGGAGCAAATCGCTCGGTACGTCGCTTTCATTCAATTAGATACATTTGTATCTTATGACATGTATTTTCACACCTTGTGCGCTTTCTTTAATTATTGTTGTTCCGCTGCGACAGCTGCTGTGTGAGTGCGAGTTTGAGTGTGTGTGTGCTGTGCTGTATCTGTATCTGCGAGATACTTTATGCCTCAGCCACAAAACTCCACGCTGCATTGTGCAATAAAAATAAATACGTTTTGGATTTTTATAACATTTAACATTGTTCACAGCGCATTTTGTGTTTGTTATTTATGAGGGCGCACAAAGAAGATGTGGAAAAATAAAGAAAAAGAGAAAAAGGAAAAGCGAAGACCAAGAAGAAGTTATCTCCCTCCCTCCCCACAACTCCCCCCACCTCCGCCAACTCCCGCCCCCCGCCGTCTCTGGCCTTTGTGTGTGCGTGTGTACCTACGTTTAAATTTTTTATGAGTTCGTAATAAAGTTTCAACATTTTTCATCATTAAAATAAAATATAAAGCCGAAATTATATTTTATCGTCTTTGCATCATTCTTTTTCCTTAAATACATGGCACACACATACAGCTGTTACACGGAGAAAAATAAGGTGTGAGAAAAGGTAACCCTTTCTTCGGAAGATAATTTTTGGGAATCATTTTTAAAGGAAATTTTTGTTTTTCTGTTGAAAATTTAATTTAATAAATCTTTTTTCGACGGTTTTTAAAACCAAAAGGCGGCAAAATAATATATTTAAGTTAAATTAATATAATAATGTTCTGTTATTAAAATAAGAAATTTGTTTACATATTTTTTGAACCAAGTTAGAATATTTAATGTAAATATTTATATGCTAATGACTTAAATATTTACTGAACCCTTGCTTAATATTTGATTCCCCTCAAAGAACACGAAGTCTCTGAATCAATAATGGTTTCCCCCAGTGTGCCCACGAATCCACACTCGCAGATACAAAGATACAGATACAAAGTTGAAGTTATGTGTAGCAAGCGTCGCCGTCGCGGCCATAATAATGAATATATATGGAGAGAGACAAGAAACCGCACTTTAAATGAAGACGGGGCTGCAGCAACAGCAAATACATATAATAAATAAAATAACAAAAAAATGTGAATAAAATAAGAAGCACAAAAACAACATAAAAATGAGCGAGAGGCAGCGGCAGAGACTCAAGACGATGGCAAGAAATATTCTTTAATTTAGACCGCGCCCCTGTCCGTCCGGGAAGTGAAGTTGAGTGAGAGAAAAAGGGAAATAAAAATAAAGCGAAAAACGTAATATAAAATAAATATTTCAAGAAACTCGACTTGGTTGCTGTTATTGTTTTTCTTCTTATTGTTGTTGCTGCCGCTGTTGTTGCTGCTGCTGCTGATGTTGCGGTTGCTGTTGTTGTTGCTGCTGTTGTTGCTGTAGTAATTTATAATATTCCTTAACGATGTGCAAAGGGCAAAAACTGAGCAAGCTGAGGACAATGGGGCAATGAAGTGGAATTGTGGGTAAATCTCTTGGGAACTTATATCTGCAAAGTAATTTAAATTGTTTTTTTTTATGTTTAATAATAATTAAAGCTTAGACGAAATAATAATTTAGATATTTTGGGTATGTTTATTTAGAATCCATCTCATATTTCCCAATAACTAAACTCCTCCTTAAATATATTAAAGAAATGAGTTATAGATACCATAATGTAATTAAAATAAATCGATTTGTGTTCATTTCCAATTCGCTGGCAAGTAAGGAAAACCCAGTGAGAATGCCACTTCAAGTGACAAATACCCAACTCTCTCCCATTGCAGGGTGTAAGTGTGTCTGTCCGACAGTGACAACATTTATTTACCCCCATTCCTGGGCACACAGCTCCGACATATTTGCCTAACTTGTGCTATGCTTGGACATCAATCAGCAGCTTGCGAGCTGACAAATGACTTTTGGAGGGAAATAATACAAGGTGGTATGGGGTAGGGGGACCACCTTCAGGCCTGAGCTATCTGATTTACAATATCTGCGGAGAGTATTGCAAATCATGCCCACTGTGGCGAGCCTTAATTCATTTTATTCATTTTTATTGTTGCTGTTCTTTATTTTTCAGCTTTCTGTATTTTTTTTAATGCGCAGCTGCTAAGGAAATGATTTTCGAAAATTGAAGTTTATGACGATGAATGGAATATTTTTTTTTTTTTTTTGTTATTATTATTATTCCTTATATCTGTGAGTGGGAACGTGTGTGCCTTAATATACAGCCATTTATATTAATATAAGCAATCAGCTTAAGCGCTGTAAACTAAAGTTGTCCACCATTTTTCAGTGTAAAGATACACACAAACACACACACACCATCGTGGCTGAATTTTAAATATATATTTCTAGACCGCCAGCGCGCTGGCTTCAATTTGGCTTAATTGCGTGCAAGTCGCCGCTGCTATCTCATTATCAGACGGCGGCAGTGACGTCGCACGTTTAATCAAATCAAACGAAATCGAATCAAAGACGATTTACATGCACATGCGAAATGTGGAGTGTGGAGTGTGGAGTATGGAGTGTGTGTGCTCCGTCCCGTATCTCTCTATCCGTATCTGCATCTGCCCCCTTTCCTAACAGCCCAAGAAGTATGAGTATCTAAAGGGTACAAAGGTGCACCCAGAGAGCAGCGGCGGCGGAGGGGATGGGCTGCTATGACAAAGCATTTTTAAGCCATTTGATTGACTGACGTTAAAATATTCACGAGCGGTGCATGCAGCGATTTTAATCGCAAGCTCGCCCCATTCCTTCGCCACTCTTCAGTTCTCTATGCAAAAAATAATAATTATTAAAAAACCATATGAACACGGCTCGCAACTGTGTGTGTACAGGCTTAGGAGTGAAGATGTGCACTGGGAAATAAAATTGTAGCAAAAAAGAGCCAAAAGCTTTACAAATGAAAAAACATTTTTTATAAAAGATTTCCTAACAACTAAAATATTGTCCGAACTTAATTAGAAAAATTTAATAAATCGATTAAAAAGAGGATACTTCAGGTTATTAAGAAATTTGTTGACCATTTATATATACTTGAAATAAATTTTATAATAAATGTAAAAACGATTATTTTGTGTGGTTATTTCTATTTAAAATCTCGTAACAATTTGTGAACATTTTTAAAAAATACCTACATAAGGTTAAAAAACCTACATAGGTAGGCATGATATTTCCCTAACGATTTCCAAATACAAAATAAATATAATATATAAGGATAAACTTTATAATTTTCATGACACTTGGCAGATATTAATCAACACTTTTCCTCCTGTGTAAGAAAGTAAAAAAAAATGCGAATCGAGTGCAGGGACAGATGACGCTGTTGCAGTTGCAGTTGCAATGATGCTGGGGCACTGCCTCTGCCTGGCTGCCTTTGGGCCCGGCCTAAGTATCTGTATCTGCATCTGCATCTGTAGTATGTGTATCTGCGCTGTGGGGCATATTTGTTGTGAGGGCTGGTCGGGGGAGGGATTAATGAATTTGATATAATGACATTTTAGATTGCATCTGCATAACATTTAATTGTGTTTGCTTGTTTGGCGCTGCCAGACACGCGCTTTCTGCCCCGTCATTCCCCAAAAGAATGAGCTGAAAAGCTGAATATATATATATATGAATGTATGAGGAAAATCGAAGGGGATATACATATAGCTTCTCCCTCTCGAGGTGAGTGGGTGCAATTCGATCGATTTTGTTCCTAAACTTTTCGCAGTTGCCATATGCAAATGGCGCGTAATGGTCGCCTCATTAAACTTTAAGGCATGCAACAAATGGACAATCATTTTTTGTGCTCCTGCCAGGTCCTCGTTTTTTGCTCGCTCGGTGTTTTTTCAGGCTTATTATTGGCTTTTTCTCCTCCTCCTCCTCCTCCTCATGCTCCTGCTCCTGCTCAGGGCGCACTCAATTAAAATGTAGAGCGCTGTTCGGCTGCAATTCCACTCGCCAGTTGCTGCACTCGCTTCGGCGTTGTTTGTTGCCTAATTTGCCAATTAACTTAATAGGCATTTATTATTTAGCAATAAAATATGCAAAGCAATTGTTCAAAATGTGGCACACACACACACACTGACACTAAGTGCCAGGGGCAGGAGGCCGGGAGTGAGTAAAACAATAACTCGGCCAACTGTACCGGTGGCCACAATCAACAGAAACAGCCGCAGCAACTGGCATAATAACTTCTGAAATGACAGCGAACAAACAAAAAAATATTGAGAAGCCCCAAGGAGCTAAGAAAAGAACAAGGACGAACTGATGGATACCCTTAACAATGTGCACATAGGGAAACATACAAAATATAAAAGCAAAAAAAAACATTATAAAAAACTAAAAAAAAAAATAGGGAAGGAATCTAAGCAAATTAATTAATAGTTTTTGAGCATCAGTAATAACTTAAAAACTTATTTAAAGAAATATATACGTACTTTAAGCTAGAAAAAAAAACATTACAAAATTCGTAAAAAATGGAAAGACTCTTAGCTAAATAATTAGTATTTTTCTTCAATTAAAATGGTTTAAAAAGGCCAATAGATTAAACTAATAAATATATCCCAATTTCTAAATTAGGATTTCTGCATAAAAATTCACAAGTAAGGAAATTCCCTGAAAGATATAAGCTCCTTTAGTCAGGAAAACCATCATTTGAAAATTCGTAAAATAAGGAAGAATTCTTAGCTTAATTAATAAGTTGTAATAATCAAAAATCATTTTTAAATTCTTTCAAAACGAAATAATTAAATAAATATTTCTCTACTTGGGTACAAGTTTTTGATATTATACATATACATTTTTCTCAGTGCTTTGAATTCTTCTCGTAGCCAAGTCAACTTGTCTTTCTTCAGTTGCATTTCCAACTTCGGCTTCTTCTGGCAACAGCAAAAAAACATAATTTACTTTCGGCTGCATAAACAATGCAATAAAATAAAAGAAACGAAGCGAGGGGCGGCCAAGAAGCGGCGAATAAAATATATGGCATTGGAATAAAATATTTGTAACAATAATAACGCAGACCCACAACCAGACCGAGAACGAGTTGTGTGTGTGGTGTGTGTCTTAGAGTTAGAGCTGTTCTCCTGGCCGGGACACGCACACTCACACAAATTGGCATTGGCAAGGGGCAAGTCGGAGAAGTCGAGAAGTCAGCGGAGCAGAGAGCAGAGGCGGCAACTCTACTCAGTTATTAGGGGCAATCAAAATGAGCAGGAATTCAGAAATTATTATCCATACGCCATACGCCATCCGCAGTTGGCAGCCAAGAAACGCAGGACATGGCTCGAACTACAGAAAAAAATATAAAAAAAATAATACGGAAAGAGGTGAAGCGGAGACAACGTCGAGCTTGGTCCGCACGTTTCGATTTTGTGCGATTTGTTTTGTGGATAAAAGTTTTCAAATGTATCTGTATCTGAATCTGCAGCTAAACACTGAGAAGAATAAAAATAGGATTTGAGAAAACACGTTAAATCTGGAATCCCTACAAAATCCTTTACATAACACTATTAAATTAAACCTTATAACCTGAAACTAGCAAATATTCAAAGGATTTTTGTGTGTCTAAATCTGCAAGTAGTAAAAAGAATTCATTCAGGATTTTAAAATGTATGTTAAATTCCTGGAACCTTTCAAAAACTTCAAAAAAACCGATTACTTAAAATTAGAACTTAGGACTTTCTTTAAATATTTCAAGGATTTTTGTCATTTTGTTTTTTTTTAAGATTAAAATATACAACAATCTATTTTCTAAACTATTTTTCCTAGTTATTTTTACAGTGCCTCCTATATTTGTATCTGCAGTTGCGGTTCTCTTGCCGCAAAAGTTTTCTAGACCAGCTTCGTCGCTACCTTTTGGCCAGCAAAAGTACAAGCGAAATACGTGGCCCAATAAATTTTCGGGGGGGGCGCCCCCATTTCGATCTCTTTCCCCGATACATATATATTTGATAAATTATTACTTGTGCGCAATTGGTTTGTTATTTTAAATATGTATTTCGGCTGTTTCGCATTTTTATTGCATTTAGTTTTCGCTTGAATTTTTATTTATGCGCTTATGAAATAAATTACGCATACTACCCTCTGAGAGAATTCCCCAAATAGTTTTCGCATCATTTTCGGGCGCATTAAATTTTATATGCAATTACTTATACTTGAGGCAGTACTTGTATTTTATATTTATAATGTTTGGCAATGAAAAATTATGAGCTCGAAAAGAAATCCAACGAAAAATTCCGCCTAAACAACCTTCATAATTAGCTCTCCGTTGCGACAGAAGGGAAAAGTTTCCATTGGCAGCTAGACAAAGCGACTTAACTAAATAAAAAAAAACACTCAAAAACTGGGCGCAATTGAAAGCGTTAAAATAAATATGAGATGCAAATAAGTAATAAGTTAAAAACAGTCGGGTAAATATTGTAAATGGCACAGAGATGACGACCTCCCTATCTCACTCGCCCCCTCTCTCTTCGCAGCCATATTTGCCTTGTGTCTAGTTTTGCCATCGAGTTGATCAAATATTTGCCGCTCTAGCGTTTTTAAAAACTTAAAAATTATTGTCTAAATAGAAACGTGGGTAAATATGTATCTCCATCTCCAGCTCCGGCAAGTGCGTGTGTGTATCTCTGTGTGTTTTCCTATTACGACATCAAACAGCCTACATACTACATACAGTTAATGTAATGATACCAAATGGTGGAAAAATAAAAACACACAAAATGAAGAAACAGTAGAGAGACAGTGTAGGAAAAAAACAACGAACGTAGTCTCTCACACACACGTTCGACCCATTAATAAAATGGCAAAAGTTACGGATTTCGAATTATTATTATAACAATAACATTAATAACATTATTGCTATTGCCTGCCACAGTTCAAAACGGAGGGCTCGAGCCTCTGTATATTTGAATTTCTGTTTGCGTTTGCGGGGTTGGAAATCCAATACAAGTCGCAAGATAATTATTATTTATATTTCTAACAAAATGCATAAAGTTTTATGGCTTCTTGCCCTTGGTTTCCCGCCTCCCGTGCTGCCCCACAAGCAGGCAGGGACAAAAGCCGTTGACAAAACTGCGCATAAAACGAAATTACATTCTACCTATAAAGACGATAAGCAATGGTATGCCAGTATATATATATATATACATATATATATCTTTATATATAATGTATATGAGTGGCTATATAACTATAGCAAAATATTGCACAATATATTTTATTACGAACAGTTTATGGGGGCCTTCTCGGTTGCCGACGCGTTGACGTTATAAAATAACAAACACTTGGCCAAGGGTATTAAGGGGAAAGGGGGGGTTTGTCTGGAAAATCGATGCGGTGGTATCTTTATTTCACCTCAAGGCCTGGGAAATAAAACACCATATTTAGAACGACATTTTGTTTAAGATACGAATGGAAAGATTTCACTTAGCATGGAGGTTATGGAGTAATTAAGGTTGAACCTGAAGTTAAATAGGATAAAATTAATTAGAGAATTAATAATGACTTCAAAATGAATTAAAACTCAATTCATAAGGCGAAAAAAAGATACAAATATTATTAGAGAACTAAATTAATGTTAAACATCTTAAATATTTCAAAAGGGGATAATAAAAATTTTGTTTTAAAATGTATTGAAAGGTTTCTTAAATTAAAATAATCATATTTCGTGAGACATTTTCTTAAATAACTAATAAACATATATCTAATTTTGAAATATATATAAAAAACACTTGTTTTTCGGTCACTAAAATAGTAAAGTATAAACTAAGAACTTCCATTGAGCAAAAACATATTTTTGAGATGTGATTTCAAGATCGTATTTATCTGAAAGTTGTTTTAAAAATCCCTTATATAAGGCAGTCATTTAGATCATTAAAACTATGTAAATGCAACGTTTTTTAATGCTAGGTTAACTGTGGCAATAATTCATTTAAGATCAGAGTGTGAGTATTTTTTAGGAGCTCATTTCGTGAGCGGATTACCTCGAACCCATTTGATATTCCCCTTTCCGAAGCCGATCACCTTTCTAGGGTCGTAAAAGGCAACCCACTCTTTGGAGAGTGTACGGATACAAAGACGAAATCTAAACATATCTGGCCCATCGGCCACGCCCTTAATCAACTAAGTAAGTGATATAAAAAAACTAAACAAAAAAAAGAAGAAGAAAAAAGCAAAGAACGCCTCGTAAAAGTGCGAGAATGTGGCAAGGCAACTTGGATGCAACATTGTTGCAGGAGGCAACCAGAGCAATGTGAAAAGTTGTGGTGCCACAGAATGGTAAAATTGTGAAATGGCCAAATGGCAAAACAGCAAATAACTACCACAATTAACAGCACCAATTTTTAATGCCCCACTACGAGTCGCCTTCCTGGGGCGCCACACGGCGAAAACACAAAAAAACACTCCACTTTGCCTCCTTTTTTTGCCAATTTTTTAACCATTTTTTATTGGCTTTCCACCGCCAGAGCATTTCTCATTCGGCGGCCTTATTCAAGTCGCATATAATTAGAATTAATCATTAAAATGTAATAATAATGCGAATAAATGCGGCAACATTGTTGCGGCCAAACGGAGACCGCAGAGCAAGAAATTATTTTACGATGTTGCTGCAACATACCGATCCGGGGACTCTGGCTCGATGTAGATGTCGATGTAGATGTAGATGCCTCCTGCAACTTTTTATGGCCGCGTGCATTTTTACTACAGCTGGCCGGCTTCTAGCCCGGCATTTTTTTTTTCTTTTTATATTAAAAGTAATAAAAGTTAAAATGGCAGAGACTTCGGGCCATGGGGACTACTGCGCCAGCGAGAGTGCGCTGAATTTATGGTCTTAAAACTAATTTAACTTTTATAAAATTACCAAACACGCATAAACACAATTTTAATGCCGGACGCACGCTGCAACTACTTCTCGGGTGTTGCAACAAACTCGACCTGCCCGCTGAACCCGAGATGCATTCTAGGGCACTTACTGTGCACTGGAAATTAAGTTTAACTTGAAATTTCAATTTCATTATAAACAGTTTATTTAACTGTTTGTTAATTGTTAATTTCGATAAGGTTAATTATTATTTATCTATTTTTTTCCCCCTTTAAAAAGAGGCATTTTTAAATATTTTTGTTTTTTAGGAAACAATTTAGGCCCGCTTTTATTTGTTAGGAATACCATTATAAAATAAAATATATATTGATATTTACAATTTATTTATATGTCTTAAAATGTATAATACCGTCCATTGACTTTAACTATCAATACTTTTTCAATATCTATTATTCAATTATTGTTCCCTGTGTACCCTTAAGCCAGGGCTGTAAACTGTTGTTGTTGTTGCTACTGCTGCTTTTTGTTATTCATATAAATTTTATTCCATGCCATTCTGTTGTTCTCTTTTTTGTTCGCAATTTTTTATGGGGCCAGGGCAAGTTTGTTGCTGATTTTTATGTGAGCTGCAGCAAATGGCCGAGAAAGCAGCGCATCTCATCAGCTGGCCCACAAAGCGGCCAGAGAGCCCAGCTTTTGGCTAATTGTGGCCATCAGGTGGAGGTGATCGGATCACCTGGGGATGGATATGGAAATGGAGATAAAGAGATGCTAGCTCCACCCTTCTCCCTACTCCTCACTCGCCTCTAATTATCTGGCATATTCGCAAGATACATACATATATCAAGTTGAGTCGAACTGAGATACAATTTCGTAAACGGAAGCAATTAACGTGGCCCCATAACAACTTGTAATTAAAATTATAATAAGATGCCTGGCCAAAGATATAGAAAATAATTCATGCGAATGAGATACGTGAATGTGGCGGTCGCAGCGAGATATATACACATATGTATCTGTCGCTGTTGCTGTTGCCTGCTCAGCAGATACATTCGTGGAAATACATTTATCGAACTGTGCAAGTCAGCGAGTCACTAGACAATTATTTCAAACCAAATAGCGGCGATAAATTTCAATATCTGAGCGGTACACGTACGTAGAACTGGAGAAATAATAACAATAATAACTAAAAACGGCTATGCGCACCCATCAGATACAAAGATACACGATGACAGGCGGCGCAAGAAACGTAACGAAAGCAGAACAACAACAGCAAAAAACTAGACAAAACGAAAAGAACAACAAAACGCTGTAATTAAATTCGTGTGCTTCTAACTGTTGACAGAGAGAAAAAATAAAAGAAATCTTTTCATTAAATTGGAAATACAAATATGATCTTATATCTTAAATTATAAATTATTAATTTATTTAAAATTGAAATTTTATTAAGTCATTAAATACATTGATTTGCTTTTAACATTTTGTATAATTTTAATAATAGGAACGATATCTCTCTTTGAATGATAATCATAAAGATCATAAGATAAAACACGATTGAAATTTAATATCTTAGGCTAGCTAAAGTGAAAGCTGAAACCGTTTTCAAACCCCTTTCTTTTCTATTTAATTAAGAACTTTTATTTTCTTTCCGTGTTTGCTGTATCGTTTGTTTGTAACTCATATTCCGTGGGTACATCCAACAGATAAAGATAGAACTACAGCTACAGCTGGCCTGGCACTCTCACGTATATACAGATGGAGATACATTGCATTTAACTAAGTGCTGCACTTCGTATTTAATTTTATTTCCACTTGTAAGACAACAAACTAAAGTAGGCTAATTGTTTTTGTTGTAGGAGCTGCGGCAAGAAGTACGAGTATGTATGTATGTCTATATAGAGAAGAAATACTCGAAACAAAAGAAGCCTACAAAGAAAGAAGACTCAAACTCGAACCCGTACTCAAACTCAAACTCGAACCGGGAAAAGGCAAAAGAAATAGACGAAAGCTTGTTCTTTGCTCATTTATTTGCTTCATTTCTGTTTCTGTATCTGTATCTGGATTCATTATGGTTATTATTATTATATGTTGTTGCCGCTGCCGCTGTCGATGCCGCTGCCTGCTGCCGGCTGCCGCAGCTTTCTTGGAAATAATGTACAACGAAAATTAATATTATGCAGCATGTTGCGCGATACAAAGATACAAAGATACGGATACACAGACTTACATTTGGCGTAATTAATGTCGGGAAATGCAGACGAGCCGGGCCATAAAAACTACATCGAAAGACCCGAAAAGGGGGCAAGGCAAGAGCATAGCAAGCAAGAGAAATTGTTGTAATATTTAATTGAATTTTTCCAAGTCAGCCTTATCCGCTTCATTTGCTGCTGCTGCTGCTTTCCCAGTGAGTCATTAGAAAACATAAAGTTTAATAAAAATCATAAGTGCTCAGCAGCGGCGGCGGCTTCAATTTGATGTGTTCAAGCATTTATTTTTCTTTTATTTTTTCTTTTTTTTTCGTGGGGATGGTGAAAGACCATGTGCTGTAATTTATAAAATGCATCTAGATGCAATTAAGTAAAGCATAAAAGTAAATTACAAACAAATGCGGAAGATGCGGCCGCAGCCAAAAGTATTTATAAGTTGATTTTGATATTAAAAAATATCTCTCTGCCGGCGCGCTCTGCTGGGAAATGCCAGAAAATGCTGGGAAATGATTTACAAATTAAGCCAGCTGGCTTAGGGAGTGGCCCTAGATGCCAGACACGGGGCATCTTTATTATTTTTAGATAAATATCTTTCGATTTCGCCCTGTTCACTCGCTGGCTCGTACGTTCGTTCCAGCTGCACTTCCTCCTCGGTTCCTATTTTTTTTCTGGCTCGATTCAATTATTTATTTACTTTACTTTTAATACATTTTTAATGCATGAGAAACCCTTTTTGGCATACGCGCAACTCATCTGGCACTCGATTTATTCCCGCCAGATCTAGATACGTATGACTGCCTAGATATAGATACACAAGGGATGGGATGCTGCTGCTGCTATTGCTATTGCTGCTGCACCTCATCATCAATTAGATGTGCCACGAGCTGTGGCAGCGTTTGAAGTTGGCATCGCGATGCCGATGCTGATGGGAAATTAAGAGTGCAGCTCCTAGAAGGTGCAAAGATGGGGAAATAATGCGGATAATTCCCGCCACAGATCCATCAATAGAATAGAAAACCGGCGAATAGAAACCGGCAAGCGGACTAATCGAATTATGCATTTATTTTATTGCAAGGTCTAGACTTTGGGTAGAAAAATAATAAATACAATTTGGGTGGTTCCTAAATTTAATGAAAATATTTTCCTAACAAAGAGTTATTTGCCATTTATAAATCATTAAAAATCATTTATATTTAGTTACTATTTACCTTTTTCCCTCGTATTTTCTCGCATATTGCATAAATCATATATGCATTTTTCTAAAATGCAACTAAACTAAAGTAAATTAGGCGCGTCGCACATTTCTGATTTAGTTACTTGCATTTAATATGCCCCCAGCCGTTGCCTCAAAGGCCCATAAATGTCAGGCCTCATCACAGAATCGCCCGAAAAGCTAGCAACAATTCCAGGGGCGTTGGTTTTGAGGGGGGATTTTAGCAGCAGTGCTTCTCTCGTCGACAAGTTTGAAACGTCGAAAGCAATTAAAAATGTAGAAAATTCAATCGGAAAAATCTAATTCGATTTCTATGCCGCGTTTTTGCCATTGCTTCGTAGTCGTTCGCTTTGCCAACTTGCTGGAATGTTCAACACTCTTTCATAGAACACATACACACTCTGCTGCACACCCACACATTCAGAGGGAAAGGCAATAACTGCCAGACTTGCATAGGCCAAGAAAAAATATGGATTCCGCTCTTGGCCGGTCTTGGCACTTCGCAAAAAAAAAACATAATAATAAAACGATAGGAAAAAGGAGGCTCTGGCCCGCCCAGATTTAGAAAAATACTAATGAAATTATATGCCGGCGGATGGTATATATCCTGTCCAGGACGAAGGACAAAAAGAATATGCCAATAATAGAATTTTCCATCAGGGGAAAATGAAAAATCTTTCCGCTGCTTTAGTAAGGTTTTTTTTTGTAGAAGATGCAATGCCAAGGGTGATCTCTAATTGCGTCTGGATCCCTTCCGATCGTATTTTTATAGTTTCATTATTGCCAGAGATAAAATCAATTAAAACTTGGTTGTCTTGTAATTATTAAAAATGTTTCTAAGGGAAAGCGTCCGAATTTAAAAATCATCCATAACGTGTGAATAATTTCAGGTCAAAAATAAAAAGGCAGAAATATTTTTAAGCTAATATTAAAACGTTCTAAAACAATACACTAATAGATCACATTCTTTAAGAAAAATTATTACATGTCTAATTAAAGAAACCATTAGTAGTATATGATTCAAGATGTTACCTTTTTGAGACTCATATTTACTTTCTTGCTAATTATATTAATGCAACTAAAATATCTAAATATGCAGTCTTTTCATTACGAAAGATACTTTTTAGATCTGTGAAAATTTTAATATATTTCTCAGTACATTTTTATGCTATTGTTAAGGGATCTTCTTTATTCCTGCACCTTTAAGTCGGCCCTGAACAAGGGGAAAAGTTGAAGAGGGCGACTAGTTAGGAGTGCTGCATGTTTTATGGCTCTCGAATGCGTTTCATTAACACGTTGGCAAAAGGTGCGTAAAAGCCTTCGCCAGGAACCGCACCGCCAACTCTTTCTACCCCACCGCCTAGTCTCCTACTCCTGACAAACCCCCATTCCGCCGGCCATGTGCTTTACAAATGAATGCGTCTGGCGAGTGCGAGAAGTTGGAAAACGGCCGGCAGGAAAATGGGGGCGCTGGGGTGGCGCAGTGACAGGGGCGCTCCTCCAGTCTGGTCAAAGGAAAAAAGCTGAACGAACAAAACGTTGCGCCTGTTATTGGCAACTTCTGTATCTGCAAGGGTGTGTGTGTGGGTGCGTGTGTGTTCTCTCATACCAATACCCCGCGCTGCGTCGTCCATTTGAACATGGCCAACAGGCATGGCCAGGTCCTGGGATTCTACATGGCTTCTCTTCTCTGCGCCTTTTGCCAAAAGCCTCGAGTTGCACATGCACCTAATGCAAATACCCCCTCCCGCCTCCCTTTCGGCACCACCCCCTCTGACTGTGTGTGTGCGGGGCGGGTGTGAGTGTGTTAGGATCCAGTGCCTAACCAAATCGAGCCGTGTGTCTGCTGCGGTCGCCGTCAGCAACGCGTTGTCGGCGCTGCGTTTTCTATATACAGTCAATACTATAGCTAAAGGCCTCTTACTTTGGTCGAAATACAATCTCAGAAGTATTGTTTATTTATAATATAAATAATGCTAGTGGTACATTAGATGGTTACTATCTATCTATCTATCTAAATGGCTTAAAAATACAAGGCTTCTTTAAATAATGTGTAAGAAACTATCTAATTAAGCCTTGGAAATTGGTACACTTCAGAGTGTATGCCAAAGGATAATTATATATTTTATTTCAGTAATTTCAAGGTGATAGACTGACAATTTCGATTTTTAAACATTTTTTGGGTTGAGTCTAAAGACAAAGTGAAAAAAAAAACTCCTTACAAAGCTCCGTATCTAAGACATTTTTTATGACAAAGTTCAGATTTACCCCTCATATACTTAACATTAGATTTAAGCAAGGAATAAATTATAATTAAAATGGTAATATAATTAAATGTTAAATATGGCTGTATAGTTGTAAATTGGTTCTTATTCTAGCTACTCAAATCACTCTATTCCTCCCGTGGTAATATTCACTGTACTTATATTTGATAGCGTACACGTTAGGAAAATGCATTTATCTCGGCCTATTGCCTGGGCACGAATTTGCAACTTCGGCTAGGGGGTTTGGGCGAGGGAGCGTTGCGTTCTGTCTCGTTTTTGGCAGGCGCGCAACGAAAAATTCCGGGGATTTGCCTGCAGGCGGGGGCGAAATCGGGGGGGAAATTCGGGGAAATTCAAGGGGTAGCTGGGTAGGAGCTCAAGCCGCAGTCGCCCCGTAGACTCCAGTCTGGAGTATGTACTATAGCGTGGAGTGCAATAGCAGCAGGAGCAGCAGCAACAACAACGGCAGTTTGTCTAGTTCGCATTGCGTATACGCAATATAAAATGCAAACACACACACACTCCCTAGCAAGTATGTGTAGAGTCGAAATCCGCGCCCCGAAATAGGCAGCAATATTTTTCTATTATTAAATTCTAACTCCCGCTTTTCTTTCTCTCTCTCCCCCTCTCGTTACAGGTAAGTTTCTGAGGTGATTTGGACTTGGGTTATACCGTAAGTACATAGCATTCGTATTAATAATCTTTAATTGATGACAACTCTGCTCGCCGCTCGCAAACACGAGTTTGACGTGCAAATTGCTTGGGTGAAGTAACGGGGGTTCCCCGTCCACCAGGCCACCAGGAAAAGTGAGAAAAGGGGTAGCAATTAAGGCCCAGTGTTGTGGAGTGCAAATTAATGTACAGCGGCGCCGAGCAGCAAGAATAATAATAACAAATCGCTGGCTAAGGTCGATATAGCAAATGCAATAAGCTGCATATACACAGAGAGCCCCAGAAATATTCCTTCTCCCCCTTCCCGCACTCTATATGGCCGATATGTAAATGATTTCAATGGAAGTCCAAGCGCTTTGTCCGGCACAGCAACTACAACTATAGCCACAGCTACACAACTGCAGAAAACTAATAACAAATTACAGCAAAAGCGGCACAACGGAAAAGCCAACTAGAATTGAGGAAAATGGGACTAATCGGGTTCTTGAATGCTCTTCTTAATCAATTTAATATTAAGAAGTAAGGGTCTCAGACAAAATATTCCACTTTTATATTTAAAAATTATAAAGAATTAAAGAAAAGTTCCTTGTATATTCAATAACTCTTAGAAAATTGCTTGTTTATTGAGTAGAGTTTGAATACTTCACTTTCTTATATTACGAAACAAAGAATAAAGGTAAAATATGTGACATATTTGTCTTGGATCTTAAGTAAATATTATTTTTAATTATTTTGACTATAAATATTTCATAAAAAGATCCCCCGAATTTTCGAATGCCCTGGCAATTATAGAACCTTCAAGCCAAACCCAATGACTGTTCACTTTCGCCGTACTCAGACTCTCGTTCCAAACAGGAAAATAATTATACCCTCTCCCTAATAGGGCAGCTCTAAGCAAAAGTTGCGGACCGCATGGGGAAGGGGTGAAAAAATTAATTCATATCCGGTGCATGATTATGCACCAAAACTCTAAGAAATCTATGTGTAATTTGCGTTATTTTTCCAACTTCTCATTCAGCAGCACCCGCAATGCAAAGAAAATAACCACGAGTAATTAGGTAGCAGGGGATGGGCCCTGGGTTAGGGGTGTTAAATATGTAAAATATGAGAAAAGTGGAAATCGCAAATAAGCCCGAGCAGAGTTGACAGAGATATTATGGCTGGACTGGAATATAAAAAGGGGTTGGGGACTGGACAACCCCTGAAAAACCACCTCGCAACGGGGATCAAAAGCCCTCAGGGCTGCTCTTTGAGCTGGGTATCAAGAATAAAGCACATCCATACTTATAACTACACTAGGAGAAATGTCAAATATATAGTGGAATTTATGTTGAAATATAAATTAATTTAAATAAAATATTAGTTGAATGTTTATCTACAAAAATGCATTAAGAAATTACTCCTGAAAACTATTTAATAATATTTTTCTTATTACGAAGATCTTATTTTTTTCTATGCATTAAAAGAATAAAATATTTCAATCTAGTAATAGGCTGCGACGGTGACTCCTCACAGATGGCTGAGAGATGGTTTTTGCGATATAATCGTATTCAGGGCGGTTGCCACACTTGTGTATTTATTATGTGTAATATTTAAATGTATATTTCGCATTCACAATCATCAAAAGCAGCCCGATCTCTTGGTTTTTGTATAATCTGAATTTCTAAACAGTTGCGCACATATTTATGCCACATGTGTCCAATTCTTCAGGGGTTTTATTTTATATTTTTAACATTTGATATAGCACTTTAAAGCTAATAGCAACTTTGTAATTGAATTTCTAAGGTCATAAAAATCTCTAGTTGACCTTTTGTGAACCCTAGAGCTCATAAAGTGCATTGCCTTCAATATATATTCTTTCTCCCTTCACATAATTCCCCACCCACGGAGCCAATAATTCATAAGCAAAACTTTTGCAAATATAATAATTCAACTTAGAAAAATAACAAGGGTTTACTTGGGAGTTTCAAAGTCGAATTTGGGAATGCTCTTGAAAATATTTCAAGGGTTTTTTTCTCAGAAAAAAAAATAATGTATGTAACTTAATCATTCGTAAAGCTACAGAATTCCTTTCCTTTAGCATTGCCTTATAAATAAATAGTACAAAATATTAATACTTAGGTTAAAGTAAATTTAACTTCCTTTATAAATTCGATAACCTTTTTATGTAGTAATATTCTTGACAGAGTATTAAGGACATAATAAAATAAGTTGACAGAGCAGTAAACAAAGACTACCGAAAGTACTTTGCTCAGCATCTAAATTGCAACTTTTTGGCGAAAACTTTCTCACACATCCCTCCCACCCATCGTCGAGAGCCAACGCATAAATTTCAAAACGCTCCTCCATAAATACGAGGGATTTCAACAGTTCCCGAGGAAACTAAGAAATGCGCAGGGGATGGGGTCCTCCTCTTCACCTGCAAGTCGAAGAAGCAGCGAAGGATAAAATCGATACGCACGCAGGAGCTGGTCCAAAAAAAAAAAGGAGCATGACTGACTGTCACTGCATCTTTCCACCCCAGATCCCTCTACCCCTGTACTTTTCGGGAAATGCATTTTTTCGACAACCCCTTTAGCGCGATTTCGTGCCTTTTTGCGCTCCCCCGCGCCGAATCGAGTGCAGCTGAAAAATGCAGTCGAATGCACAGACTGCGCCGGGAACAGGCGCCCAGCATCTCCAGCAGGCGATATCAGGCGTTTTTGCTGCACTGACGTTGCACTCCAGGTTCCGAGCTGAGAGTTCCCAGTATCAAGCCCCCTCCCCCGTACCGGTTCCAAGTACAAGCAAAATCACAAGTACAAGCGCAAGTACAAGTACAAGTCGAAGTCGAAGTCGCAGTCCCGAAGATGTGCGCCAAAAAGAAAAGGAGAAAAGCGCGCGAAATTCGCGTCGCGTTGCTTTCGTCCCGACAGTAGGTAGGTGTGTGTGTCTGTGTGTGCCCCAAGTTTGGGCCAAGTTTTCTGACTGAATGGCTTCATGGCTGGGGGTGGGGTGCGGGTTGCGGGTTAAGTCCTCTCTGACGCACTTGCAACGCAACAAAGGACTCGCAGGAGAAGAAAATGCGTTGTGCGCCGCTGAGTTCGAGCTTTCACTTTCTAAGAATATATTTTTCTGTTTAATAAATTAATAATTGTAATAATAAAGCTCTAAGTTATCTTCTACAATTTTGTTAAAGAATAAAAACAACAACTTTAAGGTCAACATATACATAAGTATACGTCCTATAGGGAAGAACAAGCTTAGTTGGAGTCAGAGTATGTATTGCTATTGAATATTTATTGTATTTATATTGATATGTATATGGACTAATTTATATTACTAAAGCGAGTAATTCTTAAACTTAATTTAATTTAAATTTTGATTAATGCCAAAATATCCTTCAGGTCTTATTCAAGTCTTATAAAAATAAAATCCCTGAAGAATCTGAAAAATCTGAAGAGCCAAGAAATTCTAGAAAGCAAAGAATTAAATTTATTTGTGTGCTCTGTTTCTGTCTAAGGTTTCTTTTTTCATAGAATAAAAATAATAATAATTTTCTTTCATAGAATAATATTGAAAGAAATTCTTTTGAATATAAATATTGCATAGCTAACGTTTATTACAAATTATTTATAGTCAATGCGTTGTCTCCCGTTAAAATTCGTTTATTAAAAAGAAATGAAAAATTTCTACCTGATAATGATATTAAATATATAAATATATATTAAAATATCAGTACAAATTTGCCTACCCTAAAAACCCCCTCTACATCCCAAAAATAATAATTATTGAAATGATAAAAGCCTCTGAATAATTCAATTAAATTCCCTCGAAACCGAAACATGAAACAATACATTTTTAATGTAAGGTTACATGCCCTATTATATCACCGAATTAACCAAGAAATCAGTTTAATGTAAAACAAAAAAACTGGAAACTTCCACCCAAGGACAGAGAACAGGCAGCCAGCCGTTTGTTGACTTGGCTCTGGCCCAACCCCTCCTCAAATTACAGCCCCTATTTGTCCATGGACGTGGTTGCATGTCGTGTTCGTGCCGCTGCTGCCTGCTGCTGCTGCTGCTGCTGCTGTCCTGTACAAATAATCAATAAATCTAATTCAATTATTATTATAATTATATTTTGAACATTCATAGACATTTGTATAAGGCTGACTAAGCATTTTCTTGGTAAATAACATATAATATTATTATGTGCCATAACGTGCGCACCCACACACACACACACTCGCTGTCCCTCTCTCTCTCTTTGTGTCTTTCGAATATATGTGCATGTGTAATGGCTGAGAGTGGCACCCTCGTTAATTATTCAAAAGCCGAGCACCCACAGCGGTCCCCCTAATGGCACCCCTCCCTACGATTATTGTTCCGCCCCAATAGATGCGTGCGGAGAGATAGCGGCCATGTATTGGTAGGAAAATTCATTAGTCTGCATAATGAATAAACATAAAGACAAATAAAATTATTCCAATTAAAATAAATTGCGCACCAATATTAAAATAAATTTACGTTCCAAGGCAGGCCCACCCACTTTTGCATGTAATTAAGGGCAATGTGTGTGTGTGCCAGCAAATAATAGATATGTGTAGTATCTACAGAACAAATTCAATATATTGAACAAAGCCAGGGGGAATTTAAGGCAATCTAGGAATAGAAATTAGCTTAGAAACAAGACCTAGGAATACATATTTGGTTGACCAAATCACCAAATCAAATTAAAGCATGTAGTAATTCTTTTAAATTTATTTAAAACTGTTTTTAAGCAAGGAATATGTTCAATAAATACAAGGGAAGAAGCTAAAAATAAACTTAGAAAGAAGAACCTATAAACTTTACTGTTTAATCAGTTAAAGTTGTATTTATTTATGAAATGTACGAGTATATACATTCTATTTTGGAGCAAACATTATTCAGCTTTTCAGCTTAAAAAATACTATTTATAAATAAATATAATTAAATATTCTAAAATTATTTTTAAGCAACCAACTGACTTAAATACATTTTAAATTTAACAGTGTAAGTTATATATATATTTTTTAATTTATATGAGCTTGTTCTACTTCTGATCTGATCTGATCTACGTATATTTAGAGCATTCAATTCATTTTTAAGACTAAGAAACCTTTTTAAAAATATTTAAAAATTATTTTTGACTAATTTACTAACTTAAAAACATGTTTGATTAATCAGTTCAAGTTGTATATAGACTCCTGTGTTTACTTTAAACACAACTAACGGTCTCTGAGACATTGACATTAGGCGCAATAAATCCCAATGAAATGTGGAAATGCTAAAAGTATATATCGAAGACGTTTAAGTGCTTTTGCCCCATCAGGGGGCGGAAAATGAGAACGAAAGGCGATGCGATGCGATGACGATGTGGCATGGCATAGGGAGGGGGCAAATAGTTGGCTGTAACTTTGTGGCAACTGCACCTGCCCCATCCAAAGGCAGCCATCTCGGCCAAGTCTCGGCCCACCCCAAGACAATTAAACTTTTACAATGCAGTGCAGAGGCAGCTTATGGCCTTCCCACTTCTAATGTTGCAACTATAAAACATACTTTGTTGCTGAATTATATTTAATCAATTTTTATTGCACGCCGACTTCATTAAAGTATAAAAGCATTGTGTGTGTAGAACGACTGCTACACATATTGCAGTGGAAAGGAGAGGCAATAGGAAGCCCTGCAACAAAATACCGCCCAGAATTGTAAAACTCAACTGGCCTGGTCGAAAGGAAAACCCACAGAAACCGAGCAAGAAGACAGCTAGCAACATCGTCATTTTCATTCTCATTCTCATTTTCATCGTCATCGCCATCGAGCGTCGAGCGTCGGGCGTCTTGGCGGCCATAAAAACATTTCTAGCTTGTTTAATGTTTATTTTATAGTTTAAGTTTGCATTTATTTGGTCTTTTAGTTTTTATTTGTCGCTGCTGCAGTCGCATTAAATTGCAAAAACAAAGACAGCCGGAAGGAAAACTGTACAGGCGAAAAAATTGAGGAGTTTTTCTAAGATGACGTCACTTAAGAAGATAAATAAAAAGTGTTTATATGTAGAAAGCTTATAAAAATTGTAGCAAGGGGTACGTCAGTGGAAAGTATTTAATTTTTTTAATAGAAAATTATACGCATCTAAAATATATAAAAAAAGGTTAATATTATTTTATCAAAAAGAAACTTAGTGAAAATACGAAATATAATTATTCAAGACTTTAAATGAGCACTCCATTTATTTAATATATATATTCAGAATCTAGACCTAGATTTTTCCCTCCACAAAAAATCCAAAAGGATTGTAAGTTGCCTCAAGTGTTGCTTTTGCCTTGTGCAGCCTAATTCCTTTTAGTTTTATTACCTTCAAGGTTTAAGTTACGGCATCTTCACAATTTTCCTCTTTGGGAAAAGCCAAGAACAAGTGCAACCGTTTAAGGAAAACACCGGCAGGTGGAAACTGATGAGCGGGAAATGGGAGGGAACAGCAATCAATGCGCTGCGTGGGCAGAATGACTTTGCCTATGGCTGGCAATTAACTATTTGCCTTTGAAACAAATCAACGGAAGCACTTTATTTGCTCAGTCCTAATTACAACAAACAATTACACCGAAAAGCAAAGGAAACAAAAAAACCGACACACACTCACACGGGGAAAATGGGAAGAAAAGCAACCCCCCGAAAAGTGAGCAGACAAACTGCACGGTGGGTCGGGCGACCGATAATAACAAAGACCCAGGGAAATGACAAAAAACAAAAACCAAAATGCTGGCATTTAGTTTAAATATGGGGACAATACAAAAACAACAATACACGGCTACAAATTGAGACCCATTTACTATAAACATTATACACATATTTGAGTTAATTATATTGCAAGAACAGCAACAAAAGCGGGACCAGGCAAATGACAATCAACGAACGGCGAAAAAGCAGTGGAAAAAATCAACTAAGAAGAGCAAATGGAAAACAGAGAGGAAAACTTAATTTACAGGCGATTTTTACCCCGTTTGCAGGGTGAGGGGAAAGGGGTCTTGCCTGCCACAAATTACAATAAATTATTAAGCATGCCACAACACGGTCACATGAATGTTGTTATTTATATTTGTATTACAACAGCTTGTTCTCGGTTTTCTTCTGTATTTGTTTTTTTTTTCTTTTGTTACATTTTATTGCAGGTATTTTTTGTTTTATTTCATTTTTTGTCTGCTGTTTTTATCAAGTCAGTTTTAATATCGTATTTGCCCTGTCTGGTCTTTGGCTCATTTGGCTTAAATATCTCGTGCCAAGCAGACATTTGACATAAATTTTATATTTGCATTTAAATACACATATTGAAGGCAGGGAAAACGTGTAGTCAATAGTAAACAAATGCACCCGCAAGCCGTCGTTGGAATTTAATAAATAATAAATACATTATTTGTTATCCGGCTGGAAGTCTTTAAGGCCGCCAATAGAGAGCAAAATGTCTCGCCGCAAAATGTGTGCCAAAATTAAATTTTCCTCAGCTCGTCACAAAGGACACAGAAAAAAATAAGTTGAATATATAAAGTTGATATAGCGTCACTTGAAAATGAAAATTATTTGGTAGCTAGATGCTAGTATTTATTACTTAATAAATTAGACAGATAAACTACTGAAATATTTTACATGTTCAAAGTTATTCCTATTTTATTTAATTACTTTAATAATTAGTTTACTTCAATCAAAGCTCAAATCAAACGTAATTTCTACTCATTTCTTTTTCCATATATTATATATTTTTTTATAATTCTCCTAGTGTATTTATAAAAAGAAAGCGACTTTCTTTTGAGAGAGAGAAGGGGACAGACTGTGGAAAAAAACGGGCGGAGATCTGGAGGCATGGTCCGTGGCTGCATATAAATTATTAGCAGTCATAAATATGCCATAATGTCATTTATTATATACGTTTTCATTTTATTTTTTCATTTTTTTTTTTTGTCGCGCTTGCTCTCGTCTCTGCATTTTCCTTGCTTTTGCTCGCATGGGGAAAAGCGAAAACTTTTATTGCCAAGTTTAATGAAAAATTATAAAAGGCGTCGCAGTCGACGTCTGCGTCGGCTGTATGCAAATGGGAAGGCAGCATAGTTCACCTTGTGGCGGGCCCAGATCCGCTCCTGTCTAGTCCCTTTGCCGAACCCCCATCCCTCCCTCTTTGTAGTGGGTATTATTTAAATTATAAATTATTGAATATTTTCCGCGTCGCATTTTGGCATCGCCCTGTCGATGCCAAGTCACAATCGACGAGCCCTTGGCCCAGGTTTTCTGGGTTCCGGGTTTGGGGTCCTGGGTTCCCTTCGCTGTGCGTCTAGCCCGGGAATCATTATATTTTATATTACGTATATAAATATTAGATGATGGCAATGTCGGCAATTTTTCACTGCTCCCCAGTCAGGCAGGACTTACTTTCACTTGGGAAAAGGTATCTTGACTTTGAGGTTGGTTTGGAAATCTAAAAATAAATTCAGAATCCCTTTTAAAGTTAGAATTTTCTTATTTTTGAGTTGTAAATAAAGTGTAATATGTATTTTTATATATCTTAACATATACGTAAGTTCCCTAAATTACCCTTTAAATAATTCAAGCCTCAAAGGATTTCCCTTTGATCTCCTGATGTTTGATTTGTATTTTCCTCTTCTTTGTGCTAGAAATTCACCATCTGTTAACCCATTTATTTATTTTTGTAGTTTCACTTATTAATTTCCATAAGTGATAAAAAAAACAAGAATACATATGCAGGGCTCACAGAGATTTCCCATAAGATTAGGTCTGCCCTTGATCTCTTTCCGTGCTCTCGCCCAAGCCCAATATCTAAGGGTATGTTGAGTTCTTTGTTCTCGCCCGATCCCATTTTATTCTCATTTTTATTTTCATTTTTTTCATATTTAAATAATAGATTAAGCCGGGGCAGGAGACCGCGAGGTCGCCGGCGATGACGGGTGGTAGATTCTGGGCCCGGTGGCCCGGTAGTAAGTATCTGTATAATCAGGGGTTGATTTCTGTTTTTGTGTATTTGCATTATTAATAAATTCCTTGCCCGTGCATTTGGCCATAATTTTTCGTCGGCCGCGTCCCCATTTCGTTTCGTTTCGTTTACTTATTGTTGTATTTTTATATTTATTTTATAAATTGCATAAATTGATGAAACATGAGGGTGGCCGGGGCGCGGCTTTGTCTCGATTCCTGTTTTGTTTGGTCACTCAAGTTTTTCACTTTTAATTAAAAAGCAATGGCGTTCGTTGTCTTTGTTTTTTGTCTCCGTTGTAGTTGTAGCCGAAAGTGGAAATTGACATAAATTGATTTTATCGCTGCAGATTTAATGACAACGAAAAACTTGCCAACACCCCAAGCCAGCTCCACCCACCTCCCACCATGCCTCACGGACCCCCAAGCGCAATGCAATTTTTGTAATGAAAATGTTTAAACGCATAAAAATCGCCATCGCCCAGGGCCAAGGATTTTTATGCACTGCTGTCGCATTTTCGCGTTTACATTGTAAACTGGCTGACAGGCGAACAGGAGGGGTTTCTGGAACTCAGACGGTTCGGTCAGAGGGTCAGGGGGTCAGTCCCAGTACCCAGTCGCGGCTCGGCCTGAGTCATGCCTGGCCGCATGGGCTTGTCCAGGAAGGACTCCTCGTAAGACTCGACCCAGCACGGCCAGGAAGACTCCTCGAACTGTACGTGGGCACTCGGCAAAAACGCAAATATTTTATTACGCTTCAGACCTGAGTAGTTGCGTTGTAAATTCTGCAGTTTTACGGTGCTCGAGTTGGGTTCTTAACTTTAGACAGTTAGAGAAAATGCTAGTTAATTCGACTAAGAAGAAATACTACAGAAAGAGAGCTATAAAGTCCTCAAAAAAACAATTGAATGGGGAAAAGTTTCTCCTCTACGAATAAAAGAATTTTAAGAATTTTATTGATTTTAACGATCATAATTTTCCTCAGTGTCAAGTCCCTACTCCTCTTGTCTGGCTGAGTGTGGCACATGACCATGCATATATGCACATTTGTTTTGGGCGTAAACACCCGCAGACACCCTACCCTAAACTTCAAAAACCTTCGAATCGTACATTTAATTAGATTGCAGCCTAATCCAAGTGCTTGCATTTGTTTGGCCTTCTCAGGTGGCTCGGCCCCTTCGATCTGTATTGATTTAATTAAACACGAAATAATTGCAGAGCGAGAATAGTTATTGCCGGCCGGGCCGGCTGTCTAGATGGGGTTGGCTTGGGCGCCTTAAACTGCATAATCTGCCGAGAAATGTGTGCCGAAATTTGCATTAAATCGGACTTAAAACGCACACACATAGATTTACATCAATTTTTGGTCGTGCAATAATCGACACGTGCAGGGGACATAAATATTGAAGACATTTTAAAATTTAATACGCCACTTAGGCACGAATTAGCATACAAAGTGAATTAATTACGAGCGTTATACAATTAAGTAAATTTCATTATATTGAATTTTTAAATTTGTTGCCCTACACACACATGGAGACAGGGACGCCCCGGCCAAAGTGAATGTAATTAGAAACACAAATATAATTATGGCCGCCGCACGCCGGAGAAAAGGTGAAACGTTATAGATATAGAATATGGAGCACACACACACATATCGCCTCTATGTTACACCCGTAGCCGCCACACACGCCACATTCCGTATGCAGATGTCCGGCGGAGTCCTCGGAACACGGAAAGCTCATTATGAAATGCCAAGGGCCAGATGGAGGAGACACGGTCTATAAGAGCCGATGAAGGGGAATGTTTTGAGCCGGCAGCCCCGGTCAAGTAGAATCAATAAATTAAACAATGAGTGAATTTTAATAATTGATTCCCAATTGCACAAGCCCAGGCAGCCGATTTGAATACAGTGCTACGTAACAGGTTCGACTTACATTATAAAATTCGACTAATTAAATGCCAAAGAAAACTTAAAGAGCTGTCTTCAAGGTGTACACAATTATCAAATATATTTCAAAAAGGTTTTCCTAGATAAAGAACTTTAGATAAAGTTATTAATTTTACATTTATAAATCTGGGTTATTATAAGAATATTTCTTTAAGGCTTCACCAAAGTTAATATAAATATTTTTTAATTATTTAAATTGTAGCCACAAAATAGCAGGGTTAATTAATTGGAAATATTTAACATCGAATAATAGGTAATACAATTCTTTTTCTAAAATCACCATTCCCTTTGGCTAGCTTTCCCTGTAGGACATCTCTACTCCCTTCGATTTGCTATTCCCAAGCCCCCAAAGGACGTCTTCTCCTTCCGACGACCTTTTTTATTATTAAAATACAATTTTTATTTTTAAATACTTCAATTTCTGGTTTGGTTCTGGTTCTGTTCCTGCCTTTCGCTCCCTTCCATTGTCTTTCCCCGAGCTTTGCCATTAACTCTCCGCTCTTCGTCCATCTGGCTTGACTTTAGTCCTTTGGCGCCTTCCACTGACCTTTCGCTTTCCCTTTTTTTTCTCCTCGCTGCGCTGTGCACCGAGCTCAATTATAATTTATTATTTTCCCTTTTTTTGTAGTAATAATAATAATATGAAGAAGAAGACGCGGCAACATCCGGCCCGCTTTCTTATTTCTCTTTCTTTTTATATAATAATTTTACAGCCTGCCGGCCACGCCCACATAAATTATGCCTTGTGTAATAATTAATATGCCGTCACTTTGTCGCCCCTCACCTCTGTTTTTCAGCTTTTTCTTCGCCTTCTCCTTCTAATTTTGCACTTTTTCCACGGCCTTTCGTTGGATATAATTGTATTTATTTTACATTTAAGCGCATTTTAAGTCGCAAGTAAGTAGGAGCTTCAGCAGAGAATGGTGGGAGGGGTGATGGGGGGTTCGGTCCTGAAGACTGGGCAATTTAAATGACAAAATTATATATTTAGTGCCCCGAACCGCTCACCCCCCCAGACGACCTTCTAGATTGGCGAACCGGTGCTATCTTCTTTCCCATTCTCTTAGTCTGGGTGTGCACTGCACGAAAATGGGAGAGGTTTAGTTCTAAAAACTTTAAAATCTAGAAAAAAACTTAGACATTTAAAAAATTCCAAACATTAGATTAAGGGTATTATGTGTAATTCTTTTGTATTATTTTTTAGGTTTTATTATTTTTTACAGATTTTCAAACAGTTTTATTGATTATTTTTATTTTTAATAAAAGTATTACCTGTTTTTAAGGTGTAAAATGATCTAGTATCATAATCCTTTCTTTATAATTATTAATCTCAAGCCTAAAAAATATTTAAAAATATATTTTAAAGAGAAAACATAACTTCTTTCTCATAAAAAGCTTCTTTATAAAAGGCTTGATCTTAAGACTTAAAAAATAAAATGTTTTAAGATTTTCCTCTGTGTGGGCTTCTCCGTTTCTCTGTATTGTAAATGTAATCAAAAATATCGATCGGTTTTATGCAAATTGACTGCGCTGTCCCCCCTCTCTTCACGGTCTCGCCTTGGCCTTTCTTTGTATATATTTTTTTCTTGGTTTTTATATTTTTTGTTCTATTTCTATTTATGCCTTAATTTAGCAAGAAAATGGCGGCGAAATCATAAAATTACATTATAATAAAAAATACTTATTACGCTGGCGTCAGTTGGTCTCGCACCCTGGAAAACCCCACCACAATCTTCGGGTGTTCACAATTAAATTGCATTTCCTTTGGCTTTTTGTTTCGTTTTTGCTGAATTTATACATTTTTTTCCCATTTTCCTCTCCCTGTGGCTTTGTTTTCTTGTTGCTGTTGTTGCTGCTGCTGCAATTTCTAGTTGATTGGAATTCAATTAATTTTATTTGCTTTACTCTGCAATTTCCTTTGCATTTTTTATTGTCCCCGTATTTATTGGCACACACCGCAACAAGGAATAAGGAAAGCGGACGCTGGTCGAGGGGATGTGGTAAGGGGTGGCATTGGCGGGAAAATGAAGAAAAAAGCCAGAGAAAACCCCAACTAAGCTGGCGACGATACAACAAAACTGCAGTTTAATGGAGATTTTCCTTTTCTTTTACCAAAATACCCTAAAAACACTTTGTAGAAGAATCATTTACGTGCGGACTTGGCGAAGTTGTTTGCTTTTTTAAATATATTTTGTGGGTTTTGTATATTTACAAATTAAACTGGGTGAAGGATAAAACTGAGTCCTAAATATTTTATAAAGAATTTAATCCAGTATAAGCATTTAGTTTTTATTTATAAAACTCTGGGCTGTTCCTAGGATAACTACAAAGTTAAATTAAATCTGAAAAATATACCTAAGTTGATAGTGTGAATTTGTTTCTCTTAACTTTCTAGGGCATTCCGACCTTCGGTTTTACTTCAGCCACCGTTCATTCTTGTTTTACTTTTGCTTTGCATTTGGCGCCAATTTAGTAAATAATAAAAATGGCAGTCAGAGCTTGCACTTCGCACTTAACGGTGGTCCCAGCTCGCCCTGGCCACGCCTTCTCTCCCTCTCCCTCTCTGAGCCGCCGCCCCTGGACAATAGCACTAGCACTGGCACCACCAACAGCACCATTGTCACCAGCCGGCGTTGTTGCCGGTGTTTTTGCGGTCGCCGGTCGTCACTGCGGACACTTTGTGGGCTTGCGGACTGCGGTGGCCTTTTGTTTGCTCCTCGTTGACTTATTGCCCGACTGCATTAGTTGTGACCCAGGACAACAGTCGGCCATTCCGTCTAAGCAGTCCAGCCAGCGGATCAAGTCACAGGCTGGCCAGAAGCAGGAGCGGGAGCCGGAGCAACAGTAACTCTGATTGCTAGCCCGGGCTCAACGCGGCGTATACGTAATCTGCATTTGCCCTGGCCTCGGGC
The DNA here is from genome assembly GCA_008042675.1 of Drosophila seguyi. Taxonomy (NCBI): domain Eukaryota; kingdom Metazoa; phylum Arthropoda; class Insecta; order Diptera; family Drosophilidae; genus Drosophila; species Drosophila seguyi. Next base: position 141,449 of record VNJU01006655.1, on the reverse strand, counting down.
TCGGCGATATTTAATTGTATTTCATTAATAACAATTTGTGTAATGAAAAAAGAGTCAGTCGAGAGGGAATCGATTATGAGGCACAGGCAGGCAGGTCCCCAGATGCTCTATTGAAAAGGAATATTTTTTAATTGGCGAAATGCACTAAGAGAAGGAGAGTAATATAACATACATTAGATTTATTCCGAAAATATTCACATAAGAGTGCTAAGAAAATGTTTTAAATTAGATTTAAAACTGAAATTTATATAGCATTTTAAATAAAAAAACAAAAAGAATTTGAAAAATGTAATTAAACACGGTTTAAGCTTTGCTAATACCCTTAATCAGTGTACATCTTTTTTCCTGATTTTTCTATATTCTACAGAGTATTTCCCCAACGTTTATGTATACCCTGTTGTGCTGACCACCATTGTGGCCATAAACGTAAGTTAATTTAGTTGAAAGCTGTAAAGTTAAAGCTTTGTTCACAGTTTGTTCGGACTAGAGGACTCCGGCCAGGACTCGGCTTCTTAGCCCGTCGATGGCGCCAACTGCTGCCACTTTGTTCTAGTTTTTCCCCACACTTATATACAGATATATATACTACACATATAGTGTGGCTGGATTTTATGCTCGGCCACTTGGCCGTGTCATGTGACAAAGTGGCATTGAGGGCGATGAGGCCGATATTGCGGTAGGCCAACAGCGGAAGCGGGCAATTAAGGGCCATTAAGTTGCCACAGACGCGGATTTCGCATAAAATAAATGAGTTAAAATAATATTAAATATAGCGCTGGCTTCAGTTTGAGTTTGAGTTTGAGTTTGAGCTGAGAGATTGCAATCACATGTGAAAAACGGTGAGACACTTATTGTTTAGTTTGCAGGCCATTTGCATTTTCAATTTGCATATAAATAAATTTCGTGTACAATACAATAATAAACACAAAAACTTTGAAAACGCCGAGTCAAAGGCAGGCATTTAAAAGTGCAATTCATGGCATAGCAAAATTAAAAAAAAAACAACCAAATAGAAAAACACATGGAGCAAAACAAACAAAAAAACAATCAGAAAATATACAGCGAACCTACTAATAACAATTTCCGGCGCTGCATTATGCAAATGACTTTTTACAGCGAAAAATCTCAGCAACAGAAGCAACTTTTCTTCGCATTGACTTACGGGCTTTGTCAGCGAAATATAAAAAAAAAACGGAAAAACAAACAAATAATTGCATACAAAATGTGTGCGATTTATTTGGGAAATAACCGCAGCAGCAGAAGCATTTTTTCTCGTTTTCTCGTTTCTTTTTTAATGAAATCGAAGCAGCAGCAACAGCAGCAGCAGAGATTGTTGCATCACATCCTCAGCTCGGCTAAGTAGAAATTATAATGCAATAAAAACAGCAGTAGCAAGAGGCCAGGCCAGCAAGCAGGCCGACAAAGCAACGCACAGCCCACCAATAACAATAAACAAGAAACTGCGGATATGTCAAGAGATCGAAGAGTGGAATACCCTTCATCTTGGGCACTCAATCAAGTGTGGCAGCTCCGGGCTCTGACTCACGTTACCCGTTGGCCATAAAATAATAAATAAATACAAGTTGCAAAAGCCACTGCAAAATATTTCTATAAAGTTTTCAAAGACTAGAAACTAATCTTTAAATGCAGAAAAAATTTTCACTCAAATTTCTAGGAAATTATTGCCTTGAACTTGTTTTAAAAAATAGTTTTAGAACATAAAAACCTTGATAAATATATTTTAAGATTATGCTATAATTTCTACTTCTTAAACTCAACTCTAAAAAGAATTATTTTCCTTTCCGTGTACCTGACTTCGACTCACAACATTGATGAATGCCGTTGCTGTGTTTGGCTGTATTTTTAGTATAATTATGGCAAAAAAAAGAAGAAATATAAGGAAAAAATGGGCCAGCCAACTGCAAGCATTACACACACATATAATTTAAATTTAGTTTAATTGTTATTCTCCGGTAGCCCGATTGCTGGGGTTGCTTTTGCGGCAAGAAATAATAAAGCAAAAAACATGACAATTGCAATTGCGATTGCGAATGGAAATGGGAATGGGAATGGCAACGAAAAATGAAAATGAAAATGAAAACATACGGCAGGCGGCAGGCGGGTGACTGCATGCGAAAATTAAATAGATACAATTAAACATCCGCTAAATAATAAAATGTTCAAATGCCGCTGCATGGCTGCTGCTGCTGCTGTTGCTGTTGCAGTTGCAGCTGCCAGCGGACGTGGGGGAGATAATTAAGTATGCAAAAAATATTAAGCAGATGACGGTGGACACGTTAGAGGGAGCTCCGGATCGGGGCAAGTGACAAAGCAATAAATTCACGTATATTTCCCAGAATGTTGCGTGGGAAACTTTTACGATAAACATGGCCATATACCCTTAAAATTTCACCCGGCACTTTCCGGGAATAGCCCGAAAATCGGATCCATCCGGATTCAGTGGCAATCATTCAGGCAACTTTGTTGTTTGGCCAGCCAGGAACTACTCTGCTTGCCTTCATTTACAATCAAATTTACTGCAATTGCACGTTGAGGAAATATTTGTAAATAAGAAGGAATAATTTAGGAATTTAATGAGACTTAAATAAGTTAAAAAATAAGTGTACAAATTATTTCTAGGATATTTTTCTTACTTTCTGATGAAAATACTATGGTAATTTATGTTTATATGGGATGTTATGCCATTATCTTATTATAACTTTATTTAAATATAGTATTATAATAAAATGTCACAAGCTGATTAATACAAAATTTATAAACTACGTAGATTCGTTTGTTTTTTATATATAAATCAGACTTTTCTCCTCAATTTAAAACCTACCAAGGAAGCTACTATCTCATAGAATTCCCTTGCTGTTTTTCAACATTTTCCTATACATTTTCCCCTGTGTACCACCTTCCACCTGACTGCAGAAGCAGTCGTAAAAAGCCAACCCGGCTTTTATATAAAATGCAAGCTAACCATAAAAATGCAGCCGGAAGAAGAAGGAGCCCTGCCACACTCTCATGCCATTTATTTATGTTATTCCTTGGCCAGGCCCAATAAAAATCCTGCCTGTGTTTTAACTACAATGTTGGCGGCTGCTGCTGCTGCTGCTGCTCGGAAAATTGCATTATTTGTGTGTGCCAGCAGCCCGGGAGTTGATTTCTCCACTGTTTTCCACAAATTTGATTAATCAAAGACCGTTGCTCCTCATGTCTCGCGAAGGGAGACGCGACTCTCTCGGTCGAGACCTTGTCAAGAAGTCATCGATACTTTTGCGCAATCAGCGCAATTTGTGTGCGACGATGCCGGGGCCAAGTTCGTTCCTTGCCTACCGCAGCCTGAGCCTGGAAATCAAATTTAATATTATTATGATACACTTGTGCGCCAAGCGAAGCAAGTGCCGCTTCCTTCCCGTTCCTAGACATGGGAAGTTCAACATATATGAACGTACAGAGGGTGTCTGATTCGTAGACTGACTTACAACCCCCGGAATGGAAATGGAAGAGCCCTACACTTGATTATATATTCCAACATATTCACGGCTCAATAGATCCGGAGTGCGTCGATTTCCTGTGCTCCCTGACTTTTTTAAGCCCCCCTCTCACCTCCTCCAATATTTATATGTATGAAAATAATAAGTAAAAATATTCATGTTTGGTTTTAGCGCACAATTGAGCACGTTTGAAGGGGGGTTGAGTTTAAGGGTTAGGGATGGAGAGTGCGATCCCAGAGAACTGAGATCTGTAAGGGTTGAGCCTGCATTACTTATGGGGCTCACACTTTGAGCCCAAACACTTGTCAGGAATTTGAAATGGCAAGTTGTTGGTAAAAAACTTGAGGGCTCAACGCTGAACTCTGTCGCCAGGCAATTAAGGTGGAAATATAGGAAAATATATTCATGATAAGGAAATTATATAAATGTTTATTTGTGTAATAACTGTATATTATATATTTTATAAGATATGGATTTTTAGAAAGAAATAGAAAGTATGCGCTTATTTTTATAGTACCAAAGAAGCTTAAAACTTCTACAAAGTTATATCGACTTGAAACTTAAATTTGTCGGGGTGATTAATATATTGGTAAGGTAACTAAATTAATAAACAAAACCTGGAAACTACTTACTACGTCATTACCTCATTATAACTTGAATAATACTATAAATAATACCCATACTAGTTACTGAGATAATTTATAAGAATATATACAAGGCAAAACAAAATCTAAGGAATAGTATTACAAAAAACTTAAGACTAAAACCTGACTTACTTATTACCATATTAAATTTTTAAATACCAACTAAAAATAAAGAATATTATTCATAATCCCTAAGCTTCTTCGTGCTAACTAAATTAAGTTGAAAATTCTATTATTTTCCCCTCTAAAAAAATTCACCAGAAAGTGTCTGCCGTACTTCCTTGATTGTTTCTCCCCCATTTTATTTTTCACTCAATTAGCAGCGCTGAAAAAGAAAGCATTTCTGGTTCTCCTCTTCCTCCCCCCGCCTTTTTCAGCCCCGGAACATTTTTGTGTTTGGATTTTAGTGCAGATTTTTAACATTTTATATTGCACGTCATTACAGACAATTAAATGCAAAGTAGTTTCCTGCACTTGCCTCTGCTTCTGGGTTCTGGCTTCTGGCTTCTGGCTTCTAGCTGCTTCTGCCACCCACCCGGCGGCCCCCTCCCTTATGCCACCGCCCACACGCGGTCAAATGCAAAAAAGTTGAGAAGTTAAATGCCGACATCTAGTGGCGTGTAGCAACAACAATGCCGAGGCATTCATTCATATGTGGCACACAGCAGCAGCAGTAACAGTAGCAACACCAACGGCAACATCAACAGCAACAACCACAGGCAGTGATTATTGCCGCAACAGAGCACATTACACGTGCTGTTGTTGTTGTTGCAGGCGATGTTTATAATACCCTGAAAAAAGGGGTATCACGAATTTGTAATTATTTATACCAAGATGTACTAGGAAATAATGTTACTCAGAAGCTTAAAACGCAGGGAAGGAGTCATTTCCGACCCTATAAATCATATATTTTCTTGATCAGCATTAACAGCTAAGTTAATCTAGCCATGTCCGGAATAAACAATTTTTTTTTAATTTTCTTTAAAATTTTATAAATAACTAGAGTAAAATAATTAATTTAAAAATATTAATTATTACAAAATACCTCTTAACAGAGATAATACGGACCATATTATTAGCTTATTATTACCTAAATAAGCATGCATTGTATTTATTTAATTAAATATAGCTTTCTTTTTAAAAGCAATAATTTATTAATTAATCGAATTATATCGACAAAATTACTGGCAATTAAATCCAAATAATCAGTTACATGTATTAACATATAGACCCTCCAAGATGAACCCGCAAGTGTATAAAAACCTTCGCTTACCGGAGGTGCACATTTTTGTAGTAGCAACTTTTTGTTTTAGTTTTCAGTTTTTTAATGTTTTCTTTTTTTGTTTCTGTGAGCTTGGTTTGTGTGTGTTCCATGCTGCTTTCCTCACTCGCTTTTTGCTGTTGATTGCAAATCTACATACGGACAGCGGACGACGGACGACGGACAGAGGAGGAACTCGTCTTACTTACTTACACTCGCAGGGAAAAGATAAATATCAGAGGCTCTGACGTTGGGTTTTTAGCAGAAGGCGACTGACTGGTGGCTGGTGGCGGCAAGAAAAACAATTATTATAAATACATATAGTGCGGGGCACACTCATACCGTTTTTCCTCTACTTTGGGTCTATGGGTCTACGCAATTCAGTTTGGCCCACGACGACCGAACTGACGACAACTTCCGCCTCGGCCTCGAATCGCCTGAATGAGGTTGCAATTTATGCCACTTGCTACTTTGCCACTTTATTATTATAATACAGAGAAGAAACACTTTTTACTTAGTGCTGCTGCTGGCACTGCTGCCCATTATTTTTGCAATGTTTTGTAAGCGTTTTTTTTTCATCAGCATGTTGCAATTGATAGCCGGGGAGTTTTGTATGAATTATTCAAACGTTTCGCAGGAAGTGCCTTACTTTTCGAGTTGTGCAACCCGTTGGGAGAAAGAGCGCATTTTTTGCACTTCTCTCGAAGGTGGCTCATAAATAACCAGTCATCAGTTAATATTAATTACATTTGACCGTGATCAACAAATCGCATTAGTGCTTGTTTGACAAATTGGCCTAAAGGGCGAAAACCCATAAATGGCAAATCACTGGACCCCAGAAAAAATAAAAAGCAAAAAGTCAAAAGTCGCATTAGGCCAAATGCAATTGCCGGCAATTAGATCGAAATCACGCACAAAAAATCGGATTACAAAATTAATAAACTCCCACGCCCACGCCACCGAGAGTTGAATAAAAACAAAAGCAAAAACTAAATGCAGAAAATTATTTAACATTGACAAATTGCAGAGGCCGCAGAAAAAAGAGACCATTAAATATGCATAACATAAATAACGCAGTCAGGACGAGAGAGGTGCACTAAAAGAAATATATTCTACTTTATTTAGATGTAAAATAATTGGGTTGTTAGAGGGGATAAAACGAAGGGAAGATTACTTGTTAAAATGTTAGCTTAAAACCAGATAGTGTTGTAAATAAAGTTTAATTATGGTATGTACGAAAAAAAGGAAATTTATTAAAAGTATGCAACTAAAACTAATTTGGCCAGGAATTTTAAGGGCAGAATACTTATTTTATGGCTCGAAAATGTTCGTAGACTATATTGAAAAAAAGATTTAATTTATTTAATTTATTAGCAATGCTGCATTAATATATCTATTTTTTTTTAATAATCTAATAATTAATATACATTTTTTTCGAAACTTAAAGCATACATTTTTATAAAAACAGTTTGAACTGTCTTTCAAAATGAATATATAAAAATTGCAATTCCCTTTTAACTAAGATAAGCATTTACAATAAAGTAAACTAAACTAATTAAATTATAACTTTAGTATCTTACATTCAATATGTTTGTTTAAATAAACCTTAATTACATTTTATGTATGATGAAAATGTAAAATTAAGTAAAATCAAATTACTTTAATTTATAAACTAAGTATCTTACATTTTTAAATCCATATTTATGTTTCCTAAAACGTAATTCAACGAAAGTTTTATTATCCCTATTCTAATATATTATATTTATGTCTAAATAGCTGTACTTTTTTCCTTAAATAATCTAAAGCACATGCAAAATTATTCATTTTTACCCCAGTGCATGACTATTTTTTTGTCTCCACTTAATATCATCAGTAAATCAACAAATTAAAATTTCTGCAGTTGTCCGGGAAAAATTGTGGCAAAGCAACAAGTTATGGCAACATGTTGCCCGGATTCAATCTGCTTTTGTTGTTGTTGTTGTTCGGGACTAAAAGGCACAAAAACCCGGAAACCGCAAATATTTTGACAAACGCACACACACACAGACAGACAGAGATAGAGACTTTAAAAAGGCAATTGTTACATTGCGTAATTGTAGGCCTGCGACGCACACGCACACAGCAAAAATATGCCGAAATCAACGCAAACAGTTTCCACCAAGGCAGCAGGAGTGCCAGCAAGGAGATGCTGCTCAGAGTCCAAGGAAAAATCCCCCAAGCAGCCCCGAAAAGTGTGCTACATTCACACACACACACACCGAGTCTGGCACAAATTGCATTTGTGTGGCTTCAAGGTCAAGTACAAGCCAAGTAACCACCCCAGAAAAATAAATAAAAAGGCAAGAAGGGGCAAGGAGAGAGAAAAAACACCCAGCAGAGCAGAGCGGAGGAGAGCAGACAAACGCAGGACACGAAAAGACATCGCAGACATTTTTCGCCACCCATTTTCCGCCTTTCCCTTCCCCCCCCAAAAACCTCTTGCGGCACATTGCCAGCATTTTTGGGGGTAAGCCAGTCAGGGCAAAGGGGAGGCGGGGAAACTGGGAGCCGTTTGCTGTTACTTTTGGCGCTCTGCTCCTGCTGAGGGGCTTCTAATGTGGTTGCTACTTTCAGACACCCACAGGCACCCTGCTCCTGCTCCTGCTGCTGCTGCCTCGTCCTTTTGAAAAAGGTTGACTTTCGAGAGTCGACATGATATTTTCACGCTTCCATTGTTTGCGTTCTTTTTTTCACCACACCCCAACCGCTGTGTTTTGTTTTGTTGCCATTTGGAAACCCTCGGAAAAACAACCTGTTGAGTGGCTCGGTGGCTCTTAGCGGGGGCTTTAAAGTCAAGTCGAGTGCAAAAGTGCCAAGCTGGCAGGGAAAACTGACGGGGGAAATGGCTAGATGTTGAAATAAACAAACTGGCAAGTAGCTGTATGTAGCAGGAGCAGCTGCATTGAGTCTGCAAAGCAGCCGGGCAAGTCTTGGGGAAAGCTGCTGCCATTTTCCCGTGAAAGAAGCCAGTGGGGAAATGTGGCAGCTAGGAGGCTGCACATTCGCTGCACTCTTGACTGGGCGGCCAGCAAAACTGGACAGAGGAGAGCAGATCCTGGGGAAAAAGTTTTGTGCCTTGAATGCACACAGAAAGTGTAGAAAAAAAATAGAAAACTATTCAAAGATGCGCTGCGTGGTGCTGCAAGAGCTTAAGAAAGTTTAAGCTGAGGATAAAAACTAATTCCACAAATCAGTTATAACCTTATTTAAATTTATTTTAAATTGAAAAAGTATCTCTTGAAATTATTTGCTACCTTTAAAATATATTTTCTTACTAATTTTCAAGAGAACTTCTCCAGACTTCCTTGCCTTCAAGAGCTCCTTAAATAGAGTCGTGTCTGCCATTGTCCTTTATGATTATTATGTGCTTTTGTCGTGCATATGCATATAAGTTTTTCCGTAAAGAAAAGCTGAACTCGCTCACTCGCAAAACTCGGCTGGGAAAAATATTAAAAACCGGAGACAGGCAACAGGGAGAGGGGAAACCTTTTGGCACCTTTGTGTGTTTGCATTTGTTTCTCACTTTTAATTTGGCACGGCATTCGAGGACGAAAAAAACCTTCCGCTTTTCCGCCAGACCACCTTTCCGCCCCCAGCACCCCTCCCCACTCCTCCCCGTTATCAATGTTTAGAGACAAAGGTACAAAGTTTTGTTTGATTCCTTTTGTGTGTGCAGCCAACGGCGACGAGGCAGAAAAATAATTATCATTGATACAAAAGCGCGGAAAATACTTCGACGCGTCGACGACCATGACGACGACTACTACGACATGCATATATGTTAATATACAACATATACATTTGCCTGATTAAAATGCAACAAAGGACAAAGTCGCAAAGTCAGAGGTGAGAAATGCTCGTTGCTAAATTCCTGAACTTTTCCCATCAAAACCCAGGCCACACAGCATCCATCAATGTGCTGGGACTCGCTCTCTTTGGCAAATAAACAAATTATATTAGTCATCTAATAATAACCGAAACACACAAAAACTGGCCAGGGCTCATCAATTTATTATAAATTTAGCTGCGGGCTCTGGCGGGGGGCGGTGTGTGGGTTAGTGATTTATGCATTTTTGCTGCAATGTCGCATGCAAATTTTGCGCCCGAGGTGTGCGGGTGTCGCTCTCCGTTCAATATTTTATTAATCGCATGTTATCAATCAAACAACAACTACAAACTGCCACTGTCACTCCCACAACGTGTCCAGAGACAAAATCCGAAGCGTAGCAGAAGCCCACTGGACACGGAGAGGCAGTGAAGCATGGCTAGAAGCGATGATTTTATGATGGCAACAAAACAGAATTATTAAGTGAAATTCTTTATATATTTTTTAAATAAACAAGAGAAGCCTATAAATATATAGAAATAAGTAGATATTATATAGGTAATAAAGAAATGAGCTTAGCACAAATAAATCTCCACTTTCTTCTTATTAAAAACTAATTTTTTAATAATAAAATAAATAATAATTAGAAGAAAGTTAAAATAAACTTGAAAATAATAAAATAATGGAAAAAATAAACCTAAATGTTCCTCTTATTAAACACAACAAAATTAACTTTTTAACACACTAAATATCTGGGTTTTAAATGCTTAAAAATATTAAACAAGTAAGAAGAATTACCATAAATATTTCTGATCATCTTTCCTGACAAATAAGTTAAAATTTTCGATTCGAACTCATTTTAATTATACAAAACCAAAAAACTCTTAAGGAAAACTTAGCAATCCAGGTAAACGATGGTTCACCTTTGCAGTTTGACCCGTAAAAAGCACAAAGGGGGTTAAGGAGACGCATGCAACGGAGACCACATGCCGCACACACGGCGTATGCGTAATGCGCAAATCAAAATCAGAAATTCGAGACCTCCAATTGCCCCCATAGATGTATCTGTAGAACTCGGTCTCGCCGCTTGAGTCCCCCCTAAACGACGGGGCGTGCGGGGCTGCCCCTTTAAGACTGCGGCTACTTAGCAACAAATTCGATTTGCATGCCAGGATTCTGTCTACGGCTTGCCACGCGCACACTTAAGACGAACAAGACACTGGAGGTTGGAGGACGGAGGTTGGAGGATGTAGAGTAGAGGTGCAGCAGGACGAGCAGTGACACAAAGCGCCTTTGAGCGAGACTGGATGTGGATAAGCAGTGGGAGCGACTCTGGCCAGGAGGTTCCTCCTAGTGTCAGTTATTAACGCAATTAATTCAATCATTATTGAATCATGCAATGCGCAAATGCGAAACGTTGCAGGCTGCAGCGGCTGCAGGACGAGCCGGGACGAGCCAGGACTTGCCACAGAGTCAAAGCACCATAATCATTGCTGGGGCAAGGGATAATGACGATAATCACCGAAGGATGATGACGATGATGATGATTATGAGTCCGGCCCCGCCCAGTTTGTTGCTGTTGCTGTTGCTGTTTGCGATGCCCAACGCACATATTTGTCATGTCAAATCGCATCCAAAGTGTTACGTCAAAATCAGTCCACCGCCGTCGCTGCCCCCGCTCTCTGCTCCCCTCTCGCCGCTCGCCGTGGAACCCATTTGGCAACATTTTCATTAAATATGCCCAAAGTGAAGTTGCCATTCCCTGACAGTTTATCAAATGCATACCCCATCCTCCAAGGCTCAGGGCCGCCAGCCTCCATGGCGGACGCATAGCACAAATTAGCTAGCAAATTGTTTGGCACATGGCAGGGCAACAAACTGTCAGCTATAGCTGATGGGGTGGTGCAGGGGGACGGGGTTCCTGAGGGGGCTGCGGGGCTTATTCGATCAAGTGGAAAAGCCAAAAACTAAAACTATTTCGAATCTGCGCTGGATAATTGCCGGGCCGTATGCATCATGAATACTTTCCACTGTAATTTGATATTAAAATCGTTTTCCAAGAGCATGCAACTCCGACTCTTAGACGTGGCTGGCTCTGTTTTGCGGGTTCCGGCCCCGCGGAAAACCATTGGAAATTGAGGCTTTAACAATGTTGGGGAGGGCAGGCGTGATTTTTTAATTAGCAGTCGGCAATGGACTGTAATGTTTAATAAATAGCCACTTCAGTCAAGCAAAATTAGCTTTAAAAGACTTAAACAACTTCTAATAAAGTTTTTCTTTAAAAAGAAAAATTAAATTAATTAAATAGGAAATGAAAAGAGTGTGATGAAGCCTTATTACCCTATTTGTAGATTAATTTCTTTATATAAGAAAATAATGAATTTATACAGAATTTAAGTTTTAGATCCGATTATTAAAAGAATTTCCTTATAAGAAATGAAGTTAAAAATATAGGCAATTAAATAGAGGAGAAAAAATATAAATAAAAATTAAAAAAAAGGAATATTATTATATTATATTAAATATAAACTGGAAATCAAAACTAAATCATGATTTAAAAAATAGGAATCCAAGCAAGAACTTTTAACAGAAATAATTATCTGACAAGAAGTTAGGCCACAAATGTAAGTAATTAAATAACAAAGATAAAGAAAAATAATTTATTATGAAAGAATATTTTATATTTATTATAAATATTAACTAAAACTCAAGCCCAATTAAGTTTACTTTTAATAAGAAATATCCAAGCAAGCCACAAATTTCCCCACAGCCCAAGAGTAGGCAACACGCCTCAGTGAACACGGAAGGTGGCAAGGGGCAAGGACTCGCAACGGATGTCTTCATTAAGTAATAACACAAATCAATTGTATCCGCTGCATTGATAATTTGCCGATAAATATTTAATTAACTCCCTGTCCCCGGACATGCCGCAGGACAGGAATTTTTTAATCATCCGCCGCATACTTTGACACTTGAGGCATCCGACACGCGACGAATTTTCCACGCCAGCCGAAAGTGCGACATTTGACGCCAGACACAACACGGCTGCAGCAGCCATGGGGAGTTGGGGGCGGGGCTTTTTCCGGGCAGGAAAATCGGGTGGGAAATCCGGCGCTGGCATTATTATAATAATTGCATTCCCTACCGAACCGACAGCGAGAGAGAGAGAGAGGATAACAGCAGGCCTTTTTCGTGACCCGACAATCCGCAGACGATTAAACAAGAATATTGCCATCGCCAAGTGAAACAGTTTTTCATTTCGTATATCAATTTGTTGTTTACATAATTGTAAAAAATGTTTTCAATAAACAAATTATTTGATTATTATGGCCGCCAATTAAAACAAAAGACAACGTGAATGCGAAAGCGACTGCGGATGCGAATTCAACTTCGCCACAGTCGCCGCAGCCGGCAGCAAGGACAAAAGGCAGGGGAAAACAAGGAAAAGCTACGGGTTTGGACTTTAAACGAAAAGGAAATACTGTGGAAAAGAGATTAAATATTGGGACAAGAATATAAAGTAAAAAAAAAAGATAAAAAAATATGTATACAAAAAGGTTTGAGGTTTTTTTTTTTGAGAATTTAGTTTGAAGATGCTGTGGGTTTTTATAACTATTGAATATTGCGATAAATTTAATTCATTAAATATCCTTATTCTTTCTGAATTATCATAATTACAATATACCTTTAAACTCCACAAAATACCACTTACAAAAGCCGTAAAAAAAAACAAAAAGATAGCGACAATCAGATGCAGATGTCGGATGGCACAGAGAGCAGAACTGAACAGAAACAGAAACAGAGACCGAACAGGCAGGATTCGACCACGGCCACCAACTGGCAGCAGGAGCAGGATAAACTGTTTGCTGTTGGCGTTTTTTTTATATATATATAAACTTTTTTTTACGCCGCCGGACATTTTTCTGCCTCACTTTGAGTGCCGGAAAGTGGGCGGCGGGGCCAAAGTCCTTGCCCTGTCTCTGGCTCGAAATATTTAATTGCCTTGTATTGCGGTTGGATGCGACGCGTATTAAAAATATTTACCCGCAAACAAACACACACATCGGAGGGAGGACAAAAAAGAAGTGTAAAAGGAGCAGGCTTCCTGAGGTGTTCGAGTGTTATATTTCTGTCACACGGAGTTTTCTCGATGAAAAAATAATTGAGGAAGTTGCAAGGTGGCTTGATCTCAAAAGGGAAATTTGTCTTCTGGGATTTTTGGGATTAAAAAGGAGATCTGATTATAATTAAAATCTATTTAAATTCTAGGGTTAAATATAGTTATTAAGAGTGGATTAGATATTCAGATATTCGGACTATAATTTTCCCCTTCCCCCCATAAGTTTATTTAATTATGCAATATAAGAAATCGATCTCTACCAATTCGGCTTCATTATTCCACAATTTGTTTGAGCCACAGACCTCCCCCAATGCAATTATATTTAAACCGTAGATTAATTTTTATGAAGTCACTGCGATTATGGAAATTCAGTGGCAGTCACTCCATCATCCCTGCTGCTGCCTCTTTTGCTGTTAAATTATTTTCATTTTATTTTTATATATCCCTTTTTTGTGCATGGTTGTTGCTGTAGTTGTTGCTGTTGCTGCCATGAGTCGTTAATATTGAATTTTAATTTGTAAACCTGGGCCCGGGGTCAGGTGCATGCATGCATCTGTGTAGTAGCGAGTGTATCTTTGAGCTGTGACAGATTGCCCGGCTCGTTCTTCGCCAGCCCCTGCCGAGGCCCCTCCCCGTGGCAACCACTCCCTTCTGGTCAATGCAACAGTAAGTTGTCAATTAAATTTGGTCAGCCACATCAAGCAGTCGACGTCTCTGGTCAGTCCGCCCGAAAAGCCCCCATCTTCCGCCGCTTTCAACCGATCTGCCGTTTGCTTAATTTATATGTATCGCCCGTGTAATTGTCAATATGCCAATAAGCTGCGTGTGGCAATATATATAAAAAATAATCGAATGGCGGGTAGGACCAACCTGGAGCTGCATGGAAATTGGTGGGGAAAAAAGGCGCAGCGGCTGCTGCTGCTGAAGGGGGAAAGTGATTGTTTGTTTCAGTTTATTGAAAGCAGAGAAATCAATCGGAAAAGAGTCAGCGGTTCAGGGATGCAACGAAAAAATTGTGATGGGAATAAACATGTATATAAAAAACACAGAAAATATCAGGGAAGAATTAAGGGATTTTTTAAATAAAATGAGCTCGGTTTTAAAGTCTTAAAGAGTGAATAGTATTTTTTATAGTTAAACGGTTAAAGATTTTATATATCTGTACATTAATCATTTAAAAAATAAGAGAATAGGATATTCCAAACATTTTAAAATGATTTTGTCACCTACATTTTATTACAGACACAAACAATTTAATTATAAATTATTGAGACATCAGAAATACAAGTAAATATTACAAAAAACTCCTCTCTCAATTAATAAATCATCTCAATAAGATAATCCCTGAGCTGATCAGCTTATAAATGCAGCAATTTATATAATTTAAAATCCTTTGGACTGTGTGAGCCAGCCCTAGATCAATGCTGGCAACAACAATTCAGCCGGCAATAATAACAAGTTACGCATACGCAACGTGTTGGACGTAAGTAGCTCAAAAGTGTTAAGGATTCAATTAAAGCGATACAAACACACACACACACGCAGGGAGGGTGGGAACGACACCGCACAGACACATCGAGATGGTAAACAAAAGAGCCGCAGAGCTATAATTCGATTATGGATTTTCCGCCATATTAATGCGAAATATTCGCATCGCAGTCAACAATAATGTAAGGGGATGCCAGCAAGCCGAGTGGGGGGCTGAGACGTAGTCACAACCATAATGGCAACAGAAATTATAAATTACGCGACAGATGAAATGTCAATGCATACGGCTCTTACTTATTGCATTTATTTAATTAAATGAGCTTAACAAAAACCCCAAAAACGATATCGTTATGACAAAGGGTATAAATTTAAAACAGGTATTTCATTTCGGTATACACGGGACTCTTTTTACCACCATTCATAACCATTTGTTTTTTTAATGCTTACCGAATCGATAATAATAATTTTCTCTCTAATAGCCCCCTTAAAAATTCATTTAAAAAGGCCCTTGCCAATTTTCAGAGTATTCTAGGACATAAATAACCCCTCCGAAACCCCGAGCCATTTTGAAAAGCCTTGTTGGTTATACAAATAGAAATGCACTTGGAAAACTTTATCGGTTTTTGGCGGCGGCGTCGGCGGTAGCGACTACGAAAACTAAGCTAAAACTTAAATATGCAACAGGAAATATACGCCAATCAAGTGCCAATCTCAAGAGCTGACGTCGGCAGTGGCAACAACATGAAATGTCTTTAAAATAGAACGAAATGTTGCAAGTACACATATGTATATATACATATTACTCCGACTCGGGGGGAGCTTTCAGCGTAACGTCTTATGACCTGAAAAGTGGCAACGAAAGCGGCCAACCAGCTAACAAACCAACTGACGGACAGCCATAGACCAAAGACCAACTCGGTAATAATACATACAGGTGGAGAGGTACCACAGGTAACATCAACAACGGCCACTGCCCCACCTTGCAACGTCTTGCATCGAGTATGCAAAATAATTTTACCCCGCCGCCTGCATAGATTAACAAAAGCAAACTTTTTTGTGAACGCCGACCAGCCATTAGCCGGAGAATCGGGCCAAGAAAAATAGTAGCAAAAGCATATTAGCTAGCACTTGAAATGTTTTTGAGTTTATAATTCAATCTAAATAAGCCTTAAAATCTTCTGCATTTAAATTACTTAAAATTTCTGGATTTCCATTAATTATTTTAGAAAATCCCTCGGATTCAGTGGCAGATTTATCTCTGGTGTACATTTTGTTAGTACACTTATTGAGCTACGCGAAACTTTAAGGAAATCTCGGCTCGTTGCCACTCTGACAATGCAACAAATATGCATTTTGCCAGCGTAAATAATTTATTAAATTTTATTGCTGAACGACAGGTAGATGGAGAATGAGACTGAGAATTCGAGGAGGCAGTCGTCGGTGGAGAAATTGAGACTGCCAGTGTCAGTTTTGTCTGGCCTTCGTTGTTCTCCGATGTTGCGCTGTTATTTTGGTTTTCGTTGTTCGTTTCGTTTTATGGCCAAATTGCAGTGCAAGTGTCTTGTCTCTGGCCCGTTTTCCCCTCGAATTTTTCCCCTTTTCCAGGTGAAGTTTCGCGCTCGTCGCTGTCTTATAAAAAATGCAAACCGAATGTTGAATAATTCATAATGAATTGAAATACATAATACTCATTTTGTTGCAGCATTTGAATGTTGCACTGGGAATGAAAATGAACCACTACCGGAGCCACTCAACCAGTCAGCCATTTTCCAGCCACCCACACCGTGGTTGGAGTTTCTTAACCCACCCGAGTTTAGAGCCCAGACGGCGGCTTAATTGTTTTTCATATTTTAGGGCCAACACAACACAACTTTCTCCGCGAGCGAAAAGGCAACCCCGCCAAGGATTTTTTGATGTGCGCACATAAAATTTAAAATTAAATTTTCTCGCAGACGATACGCCATTTCTCAGACATAAAATTGAGGTGAGATAAGGAGCAGAGAGTCCTGGGACGACAGACAGACTGGCAGCAACCGCAGAGGTAAAGGAAGACCTTAATCAGGACTCTAGAAGAAGAGCAGGCCCAAATTAGGGCTGTCCCTTTACCCGGCCCTCCTTTAGATTTATGTGCATTTGCATATTTTAATTTATTTATATAAATAAAGATGGCTAAAGACGCCACGAGGCACCAGCTAAAAATATATAGATAACAAGAGGGAGATTAAGAATTTTATTGGATTTTTAACAGACTTTGAGGGGTTTTAATTGTTTTCTGAGAATATTATTTAGTAAATTTCTGATGCATATATATATGGTTTTAGTATAATAACTTTATACATTTTTTCCTCAGTTCTGTCAAATCTTCTACCTAAAATACAGTTCAACAAAAATACAAATAGTAAAGAAAGATTTTAAACTGTATTGCATTTTTATTCAGATTATATAGGGATTTATTTGTTCTTCAAAAAAATTAATTTGTAAATTTTGTATAAATATATTTCTCAGGGGTTTAACTTAAACTTTGTATTTTTTTATTCTTATTGACCAGTCAAAGTTTCTTCCTAGAATGGAGTACAAAAATATAAAAATATAAGAGAGAGATTAGAAATTTAATATTTCATTTGATTTTGAAGGGTATTAGTTTATTAATTTTATATATTTTTAACCCTAATCCTTTCAAAGTTTCTACTGTAAATACTATTGATTCATGAACTAACACCAGTTCTTTCAATTACTTTATGAAATTCCAGGCAATATATTTTTATTTATTCACCTTTCAAAAATGCACACACAAAGCCCCGGCACAAAGTGGCCACAGATTCTGTTCGATGTTATAAATCACGCATCTTTAATGGTCGCCTGGCCGTAAAAAATATGCCAAAGCCATGCCAGAAAATATTTTGCTGCCTATTTTCGGGTGCGCAAATTGCAACAGATGCAGGGGACCCGCTCCTCTCTCTCTTTAATTTTTTGTATATTTTTTTCCTGTCGATGCTGATTGCGATGTTGTGTTGGCAGGACATTAGGAGAGCACGTGCCAGCAGCGGAATAAAATGTGAAATAAAAAACAGGGGCTTGGAGGCAGTGGCGCGGTTTATAATCTAATAAGCAATCAATGATGTGAAAAAATGACTGGCAAACCGTTTTAAACGCTGCGGTGCACCGCAACTCGACCACACACCACACCAACAACAGGCAACAACGAGGAGAATTTCCCTGCCACCCCATCTAGAGTCGGGGGTGGATTTTGCATTTTGGCTGTTGGTCTTTTTTTCATGTTCGGCTGCACACACAATTGTTGCATGCAGACGCGCCTGCAAGTGTGGCACAAATAAAAGAAAGAGGAAAACAACATCCCCGCCAGGGTCGGATGACCGGCTGGACGGCCTCCAAAAGCTGGGAGGGAGTTAGGGGTGCCAAAGCCAGGCACATACACACATATATCTCTATATTGCACTCGTTCTATAAACTGTAAATGCCGCACAATGACAGAGTGTCAATTTATTAGGTGCCACAATTTATGACGGCCGAAACGAAACCGATACCGAATCTGGCCGCGTTTTGTTTACATTTTAATTTGCCAATAATTGAATTTATTTTTCTTTGTGGATATTCGTATTAATTGGCATTTAGTTGCGCATGGCTGGGATTTGATTTGACAGGAGTTTCGATGGTCAGTGAATATTAAGTGAAATCTGGATGTAAGCCAAGTATGAAGTGGAGAGCTTTACCAAATCCATCATTTAGGGGTAGCTTTATTAAAGAGACCTATAGTTATGTGTTGATCAGACTAAATTAAGTCTTTAATTAAGTCATCAATCAAATAGAGAGAGGTTTGACAGGGAAATAATATCAATGTTATCCATAACCTGTCTCTCTTAATGATATTTTTATAAACCATTTCCTGACTTAAATATGCATTATAATCTATTAAATTTCATTTAAGCCTGGCAGCAACTTTTTTACCTTGCAAACAAAAATTATTAACTTTTAATTACCTATTGAATCAACGCTTAAAAAAGGGAAAACCCAGAGTAATTGCACACAAAGTTTAACACAAATCCAACTATAAAATGCGTACTATATCTGCGTGTGTCTAAACTTTTAGCGATATTTTAAACTTTTTGTTCAGTTTTCTGCAGCTATCGAGGCCTCGGCAATAATTTTTTTCTAATCGCTTTTTTCCGCCTGTTTTGAGCTGCAGAAAGTTGCTCCTCCAGCTCCTCCTCTGGCCCTGCTCCTTGATATCCTTTTTGTTGTATTTTTTTTCTGGTTTGTTTTCTGGTCTGTTGGAAAGTTGCGTGTGTTTGTTGGCTGTGTTGTTTGTTTTACGTAAAAGTTAACGCATTATTTTGTCGATTGATCGCCGGCTGCCATTGCAATCCAGCCACATTCCACTCCATTTTAGCCTGCGTTTGGCGAAACTTTTTCCCTTTCTCTCCTTTTCTATGCACGATGTATAAATTACTGCAGTTTTTAACAAAAACAATGATAAAAAATTGTGCGCACAACAAAATTAAAGTTTTTTTTTTCAGTTTTAGCATGGGAAATGAAGATTGGCTAAGCGTGATTACCGCAATTAGTCTGGAAAATGCAAAACGCATTTGAGTCAAGCTGAAAAGTCGGCTCCAACTTTAATTATAGAGAATGTTGAGGTAAAGGCTTCATTTTATAGTCGAAGGCTACAAAGTTGATTGGAAATAAATAAAAATGGGGTTTTAGTAGAGAAATTATGAAAGAAATAGAAATTTAATATATACAAATACAAATGATACATTGACAAGCTAAGAAATATTCTGTTAATGTTTTGTTCAATTTAAAAGCCTGGAAGTATTATTAATAAATATTTTAGTAAAGCTACATTGCTGTTTATAAAGCAAACACTCTTTTAAATTTTTTAATTATTTAACAAATAGTTCCCAAAACGGCTCTCTATTTTTCCAAGATATTTGTTTTACGCTTCTGGATTTCTAAATATTTTTCAATAAGCAAATGCTAATTTAAAACCCCTTCCACCCTTGGCAAAAGACTGAGCCCTTTTCATAGTTTCCACTCTCCCTGATTTCCATTCAAGCTTAACTCAGCGGTAAAAATTTATTGAACACTTCCATGCTCGGCATTCGTTGATTTTTCCTTTATTTCCACTCACCCAGAGCAAACGCTAAATGCAACAAACATATGAGCAAATACTATCCTAACCCCCGATCCCACACCCTCTTCCTGTCGCTGTCCCTATCCCTGCCCCGGAATGAGCTGTATTTCTCATAATGTAGCGAACGATTTGTATTTTGTATAAATTTTACAGGCAACGTTCGCCGGTTGCTGTTCGTTCGCGTTGTAGTTGTTGTTATCGCCGGGTTATATCCGTTCATATATGTATATTTTTATAGAGGAAAAGGGGTTGGGTAGGGGGGGGGGTGAAGGACTAAAAACGAGGCAACAGTTATGTATGAAATATAATAAAATTGTACAGGAAATGACGAACAAGTCGAGAGCGGAGAAAGCTCGATGAGGGAACTGGAGAGCGGCTCGAGGAACATTTTAACCATCGAATGGTTTGATTATTAAATCCATGAAGTTTTTCCACTTGCATATATGTGTGAGTGCACATGGAGAAAATATTACGAAATCTTTTAGATTTTTTTAATCTATTTGGAAATGAAAAAGAAAGGAATTTGATTTGAGATAAACTTTAAAAGAAATGAAAGGCTCTTAACTCTCTTTTCCAAGTTCCCTTTAAATAAGTAAATATATTTTATTTTCTCATATCCTTTACCATATCTCTCAGTTGCTACATTTTTTTCCCTCTGTGAATATGTATATATCAAAATTCACTTGATTGCAGTTTTCAAGTGAAATCCTAGCACACTTCACAACGACTCGTTGGCTGTGCCTAAGGGCTGAGCATTGCAGGATATCGTGAGATGGCTAGGGGTTGGGAGTTCGGGGGTCGCTGGAGAGGATATAGGAAATATATTCCTATAAATGGGAACACCCCACCTCCCCGCGCGTTGTAATTGATGTTTCAAGTAGCAAAGTGCGCGCCAAAAACTACCGAGGCCCAAGTTGATTTTGATTCAGTTGCTGCAGAATTTTAATGAAGTCGAGTATTGGCTGCAAGTTTTGCGACTAAATCAAATTAAACCACATGAGCTCCTTCCTGCCTCCTTTAAGGAAATGAGCTCAGCTCGACTCTGGCATAGCCCCAAAAACTAATGCAAGTTTTTGTCAGCACAGCCGCCGCCATAGATTTCCCCCGTCCCCTCCCTCTTTCAGCCTATTTGACTTGGCTTTCAATAATGCTTTTCACGCTAATTAATTTTCGGTTTTACACAAACACGAACCCAATCACACCCGCACACAATCGGCCACCCGCCCACACACACACACTTGGCACCGGCACTTGACAATTTCCTGAGCGTCAAAAGATTGGGAATTTCTTGAAAAAGAAAAAAAGAGCAGGGAAAAATCTTTCCACACCGGGAGGGAGGGAGGAAATACGTTTCCTCCCCCCGGCAAACTGGATTCTCTTTTTTTTCTAAGCGGTATTTGATAAAAGAAAGGGTATATATGGTGGGGATTGCATTTATAAAAAGGAAATATTAAGTAAAAGTATTTATTGTAAATTTCTACTACATTTTGATTTTCACGATAAGAAGTATATATTTCAATATATACAAATTTAAAATAGTTTACTTTAAGATTTTAAACATTTTTTTTTGTCTTTGTATCGGACTACTTTTAATCGATATAAGCCTAACATTTGAAAGAATTAAATCTAGTAAGCAAAGAGTTTAACTTCGGACAAGCATCACATTCTTAGACCTCTGACTTTCATTAAAAAGGTTCATAACAAGTTCTGTTCTCCAGCGAAATAGTACGTATTTTATTTATTCCTAAAAAAAGTTCTTATTTTCTGAATATCTCCATAAAAGGAGATCTTCAACCATGGGCCGTTACTCCCGCGAAGCAGAGAATCCTACCAATTCAAGCAAAGCCCGCGTATCGAATCTTCGTGTGCATTTCAAGAACACTCACGAGACAGCCAAGGCCATCAAGCACATGTCCCTGTCCCGTGCCCAGCGGTACCTCAAGGCGGTCATGGAGCACAAGGAATGCGTTCCCTTTACCCGCTTCAACAGCGCCGTGGGCCGTTGTGCCCAGGCCAAGCAGTGGAAGACCACACAGGGCCGGTGGCCCAAGAAGTCCGCCAATGCCCTGCTGCAGCTACTGAAAACTGCCAAGGCCAATGCCGATTTCAAGGGATTGGATATAGATCGTCTGTTCATTCACCACATCCAGGTGAACCCAGCCCCTTGCCTAAGACGCCGCACATATCGTGCTCATGGTCGCAGTAATCCCTACATGTCATCGCCTTGCCACATCGAGGTGATTCTCAGCGAAAGCGAGGACGTCGTCTCTAAGAAATATGAAAAATATGCCAAAAAGATGATTAAGAAGAAGCAATAGGGTTAAAAGAAGACTGTTCTTGTCACAATAAAAACAAGTGACAAGCTACTGTCAAACATTAAATATTTACTTTTCTTAATTTAACAATTTTATAAAATTCTAAATACTGGGTATTCCTTTGTCTATACCCTTAAAGCTATCATCTTTATTTATTTTTGTCTCGCACTCTCCTCACATTAGACATTAGAGAATTTGTTGCCCTCGCCTTTCCGGTGGAGAGTTTCCTGCTGTGAATTTGGCTAAATTGCATTGCCAGGACAACTGGGTCTGGGTCCTGGTACTGAATCTGCCACTGGGAACTGAGACTGAGGCTAAATTCAAGTCTCAATCTGCGGCGGCTGAGGCTTGTTGCTTAAGCGAATCAGAAATTGTGGCAGCCACCCCGCAGCCGAGACCGCAGGAGAGCCGCACAAGTGCCGCTTGACTTGGACTGTTTTCGGGCGAGAATCCCACTCTAACCGCCCCCCCATGCACCTTCACGCCCAATTGATGCGGTCTTAACGCCTGACTAGAGGCCAGTCATCTTTGCAAAGGGGGAACTCCGCCTAAACCTGCCTCAAACAGGCGCAGAGGTTGAGTCCAAAAAAAAAAAAGGTTTCGGTTTCGATTGCGTGAAAA
The DNA here is from genome assembly GCA_008042675.1 of Drosophila seguyi. Taxonomy (NCBI): domain Eukaryota; kingdom Metazoa; phylum Arthropoda; class Insecta; order Diptera; family Drosophilidae; genus Drosophila; species Drosophila seguyi. The sequence continues at coordinate 118,483 of VNJU01006655.1, read as the reverse complement.
TCGCACGGAACGCCTTCTTCCCGGCTCTTTGACACGGAGAGGCGTGGCCAGACAGAAAATGGCGGAAGATGCAAAACGCCCCAGCGATTTTGGATATAATCTAATTTGATGAGACCCGGAACGACCTTTTGAAAGGGGAGAGAGTAGTCCTGGATGGCTTGGATCTTTTAGAGAAAGTCTAGAGAGAAAGGGATATATTGCAAGAGCTATTTGTCAGCTTGGCATCAAATAAAGTCTAGTTTTTAAATAATTTTATTAAAGTTTAGTTTAAATTACTTTAGTTTTTTAAAACCCATAAATGAAAGTTCATCACAATTCAAATTAAACTTTAAAGGAGATTTGCCTCTTAGATTCTGTCTTTCCTGAATAAATCTTTTCAAAACTCCCACAACTCTCTTTAAGATTAATCATTATTAATTAAGCTATCCTTTTGAAGTTTCAAGTTCTTAAACATTATACTTATTGCTATCTTGTAAGCTTTAAATTATTGTTTCTTGAACAGATACATGTGGGCATTGCGGCTATCAACTGATTAAATTCGCTGTTCGAGGGCAGTGAAGGAATCCGCCAAGCCAAGTAATCGCTAAGCCGTATAATTATATATAGAATACATAAATGCAGAGGCAAACACTGTGTGTTTGTGTGTGTCTAATATTCCATATAGACTGTGCCCGCATCTGCCGAAGCGGCACAGCTCAACTCAACTAATGGTCCATTCGTGGCACTTGGTTATTGACGTTGGACTCCAATTGTATTAACAATGCATGCAGCAAGTGCAGCCGGGAGAGAGGGTAGTGGCTGCTTCCACGGGAGGCTAAAGAGGCGAGGTCAAGCAGTAAGCGGGAACGGTTCGCTTTGATGTCAAAATCGAAGCGTGGTCAACTTCATTTCGCTTAATTTCGTGTTTTGGCCCACAAAAGGGGGTACAGTGAAGCCAAACCCAAGGAAACAAGCAAAGGATTCATGAAATAATATTAAGCAGAAAGATTTTGTATATCTTTAAAATAGAAAAATAATTAAAAAAACATTTTTTAAAGCCATTTTAGCTGCAAAGCAACCTTTGCGTACTTTTAAGCTATCGAGTACCCCCTGTAGATGGCGCTGTGGTGTAGGAGCTGTGCGCGATGCGTGCCCGCTAATCCGCCAACTGTGGGCCAAGGGGCCGGCAGAGGAGGCCTGTGTGGGTGGGTGGCGGAGGGTGGTAGGTTGAAACTAGGTAACTTCCTATTCCAACTCTGCAACCAGCCCCCCGCAGCCCCCTTTCGATGCATGCCACTCAGCTATGACATTTTGGCAGCGTCGAGTGCACCAAGACTGTCAAATGAGTTGTAATGAAATCTCACTCAGGACTCTGGCCATATACCTCCGTGTGTGCCTCTGTACCGCCCACCTCCCCCCACCTTTCTATGTGTGTGAGTGTGTGTGTTGCAGTCAGCTTTGGTCAGCTGCACATATAATAAATAAATTATTTGGCATTTGGCGTGGCGTATTATTGAAGGCAACTGCTGCTGCTGCCTGCTGCTGCAGCTGCTGGATAACACACTGCACAGCAGCACACACACAACACACACACGCACACCTGCTGGCCCGGCAGCGCCATCTGTCGTCCGCGTTTTGAGACAGATTTGGGCATTAGCGTGATTAGTCTCAATAGTCGCTAGTATTTAGCAACAACAAACGGCTTTATAATGAGTTAAGGAAAGCTAGCTTTAAGGGGAAACTAGGGTGTAGAGTTTACTATACCTTAAGGAACTTTTTACAAGGCCTACATTTTATTTAAAGGATATTTTATAGTCCTAAATATGTATTGTTTTAGATGGATAAAGTATAATGATGTGTAAAAATCAGAGGGGTCAAGATATCACTAGTGTTTTTAAATATCCTGTAACAATGTTAAGAAATACAATAAATGTACACTGAATTTTTACTCAAACCTATTTTTAATATACTTTTAAAAGTATTTTAAATGGATCTTAAACTATTGTTGACTTCTCTAGTTAATACATAATTTGTAAACCCTCCATTTTATATCATATTTATTTATTCTTGTGGGTTTCTACCTCCTGTAAAAATATTTATATAATAAAATATGCACCAACAACTCCCATGAAACCTCAAACTCATTGTAAACTGTGTATTGAGTCACACTTTAATTACAATGCAGATTTATTTAAGAGTAATTGCACCTCGTTAATAATATATTATTTTGTGGCCAGCAAAATAGTTGCACATGACATTGCAATAACTGGTAAAAAGCGGATAAATTAAGACTACAAACTACGCTCTGTAAGGATTAGTCACCTTCCCCTCCAAATAAAGCAATTTTGCATGCCAAAAAAAAGGGAATCCAGAAACTTGTGAATAATATATAATTTGCGGCGTAATGAGCCGAAAAGTAAATCCATCCATTGCATGTCCGGGGCCCATAAAGCTAGGCAACGATTTCTGAGAACATCGCAACATTGTCTGGCCCATGGGAAGGAGAAGGATTACGGGGGGACGACAGGAGCACTCTCAGTCAGTCACATGGCAAAAAAGTTACAAGTAATACTTAACGCTAAATGGGCACAAGTGCCCACCTGAGCCAGTGTGCCCACTTCAGAGCAATGCGAGTGTTGTTTTTTTTTTTTTTTTACCTCTGCACTCAGTGCATGGAAATTTTTGTAATGAAGTTATCGACAAGGTGGATCCGAATCCTGACGCCGCCAACGCCGACGCCATCAACATATGTAGAGCAATATGCAAATGTTACTTTGTTATGCAATTAGTGAATTCGATGCCAGCCACTCGACGGGGGTCGGCAAACAGACAACCGCAAAGCAACAACGACAACGGAGTCGCCACTCGAAGGTTCAGTCAGCCAGTTAAATGTATCGTTGCCGTTGCAATTCGAATTAGAACAGGGCCTGCCTAAGAAGTTCTATAGATTCAGCAAGGATTCAACTCTGTGGTCAGCGAGATACCTAAGAAAATATTATAGAAAATATCTAGGGTAGGGGGAGATGACTCAGAAAAATTATAGAAAATATCCAGAGTCAGTGAAATACCTAAAAAATTTGTTGAAAATATCTAGGACCTGCGAATTACCTAAAACAAATTCTGGTAAATTTCCAAAGTCAGCGAAATACTTACATAAAAATAAAGTACCTTAGAATAGTTATGGAAAATATCCAGGGTCGAAAGATGACTCAGACAAATTTTTGAAAATATATTAAACCATAGAATTACCACAGCAAAATTATGAAAAATATCTAAGATCGGGATAGATACCTTAGAAAAATAAAAAGATCGTTACAATCGTAACAGTAACCCATACTACCCATTAAAATATAACCGCAAAAAAAATTAAATTAAATGAAAATAGGTCGATTTTGCATGTCAATCAAATAGGGGGAGGTTGTGGGTGCCACAAAGGAGAACTATAGACAAGACAAGAGGAGTCGGCGCATCGAGCGCTAACCAAAGCGAGTAACACAATTAATTGAAGCACCCATCAGAGTCTGCTCCTCCTCTGCTCACTCTGTTCACTCTCCTCACTTTCCTGATTTTTAAATCTATCTTCCACTCTTCCATTTGCAGGCCAAAATGATGGAGAACTCGCATGCCTGGATGGGAGCCACCGGATCCACGCTGGCAGGTTTGTACTGCGACTATTTCAAGGCACTTGCAGGCCGATCTGATCGCTGGCCTCCCTTTAACTTGACATTTCAGCAGACAGCTACCAGTACCAGCTGCAGTCCATGTGGCAAAAGTGCTGGAACACCAACCAGAACCTGATGCATCACATGCGCTTCCGCGAACGGGGACCGCTGAAGTCCTGGCGCCCCGAGACCATGGCGGAGGCCATCTTCAGTGTGCTGAAGGAGGGCTTGTCCCTGTCGCAGGCTGCCCGCAAGTACGACATCCCGTATCCCACCTTCGTGCTGTATGCCAATCGAGTGCATAATATGCTGGGACCCTCCATCGACGGCGGGCCGGATCTGCGGCCCAAGGGTCGTGGGAGACCGCAGAGGATCCTGCTGGGCATCTGGCCGGATGAGCACATCAAGGGCGTTATCAAGACGGTGGTTTTTCGCGATGCCAAGGACATAAAAGACGATAGTTTGGGGGCTCACATGCCGCCCTACGGTCGCCACTCGGTAGGTAATCAGCACGGCGAGCGACGCTGTGTATTCTGAGACTTTGATCCTTGAACCGAACTAACTGTACTCGGGTTAGCCCGCGTTTCCCTTGCAGGACCTCCCACTGAGCTATCCGGGCGCTAGTGGCGCCCTCGCCGGGACTCCGAGCTCGCTGGCCTGTCCTAATGGCAGCGGTCCCCAGTCGGGCGTCGGCGGGGAACAGCACATGTCGCAGGAAACGGCCGCAGCGGTGGCCGCCGTGGCCCACAACATCCGGCAGCAGATGCAGATGGCAGCGGCCGTGCAGCATCAGCACGGGGAGGCGGGGCCGCCGCCCGTTCCGCCGGGTTTGTTCAACCTGCCGCCCCATCCGGGCGTGGGCGTTGGCGTTGGTTCGGTTTCGGTACCCGGAGCGGGTGGAGGCAGGGCCAGCATATCGCCGGCTCTAAGCAGTGGCTCTGGGCCCAGGCACGCGCCCTCGCCCTGCGGTCCCGCCGGCCTCCTGCCGAATCTGCCGCCCAGCATGGCCGTCGCTCTGCACCACCACCAGCAGCACCAGCAGCAGCAGGCGGCGGCGGCGCATCATCAGCAGCACCAGCAGCAGCAGGCCCACCATCACCTGCAGCAGCTTCACCTGCAACAGCAGCAGCAGCAGGCGGCGCACCTGCATCACCAGCAGCAGCACCAGCAGCAGCACCAGCAACAGCAACAGCACCACCACCAGGTGCCCCACAAGTCCGGTTTCGGTGCCAGTTCCAGTTCCTCCGCTTCCTCCTCCTCTCTGGTGGGTCAGCATCCGGCCAAGGCCAAGGGCAGTCCGCTGCGCAGTGAAACGCCGCGGCTCCACTCGCCGCTCGGCGATCTAGGCCTGGACATGGCCTACAAACGGGACTTCTCGCCCAGTCGCCTCTTCGCCGAGGATCTGGCCGAACTGGTCGGTGCCAGTGTCTCATCCTCCTCCTCCTCGGCGGCAGCGGGTGCCGGGAGTGTGGCTGTCCAGCAGGAGAGATCGGGCGGAGGATCGTCGGCGGCAGGGGGAGCAGATGCGCCCAGCTCCTCGAGCAGCGGTGGTGGCGGGGGCATCAAGGTGGAGCCCATTACCACCACTAGCGAATAAACAGGGATGATGAAATGAGGAGGAAAGTAAAAAGTAAAAGGGGGATAAGTGAAAGAAATAAAAAGTATGATGAATATCAGGGGAAGCCAACTTAAATCTGAAGTCCATCGGGAGCTGCTTCAGCAGCTGAAACGCGCAAATGTACTTCTATACCTTGGTTAATTTGTTAGAAGCAGGAATTTTCAGCATTTTATAATTTTATATATTAATTTCTCTTAATTTCAAATAACCAGAGAAATCCCTAGAAATTGGAAGTCCTTTAAAAATGTGTCTGAATGTGTGCAATATCAAATTTGTGGTACTAAATTTAATTTTATTTGGAGTTTAAAAATTTATTTGACACCACTGAATATTTTATAAAGGTTTCAATAACAAATCGGGAATACTAGTTTCAATTAAACTCAAAATATTTTCAAAAGTGTGCTACAAATTCCACCTTCCTGAGCATCTTCATTCATTATTACATACTTTAAGACATGTTTTCCAAGGGTTTTTATTAAACCCACAGTTTTTGTAATCGAAACTTTCCCAATTGTATTAGCTCATCAATTCTTGTTACGTATAATCGTATCATAAATAAGAAGTAAACCAACTATCCAATTTAAGAACCCTCACTCTTCATTTACTTTAAAAATCATGTAAATATTAACTAAATGTAAAAGTAGAAACGCATTTGAAAAGGTTTCTTAAATCAATCATTTTTATGTTGAGTAAAATATATACATTTTTATTCAGTAATCAGGAATTAACCAAGGTATATGGATTACACAGACCGGCGCTTTCCTCTAGTTTCCTCCATGCGATCTTCGCCACACCTAGTTTCTATTCCTAGCGTACTTATTGAATCAAAATTGAAAGTATTATTATGTTATAGTCCAGCAGTCTAACTAAATAAATAGCGATCGATCTCTTTAGTTAGTAAGCAAACCAGCGGCAGCGGAAGCGGAAGGAGGAGACCCGGAACATTCCACAGAACAGAACAGAACAGAACGAAGCCCCAGTCCCCCAAAAACAGCAGCATAATTAATTAATTAATTAATTAAATGTAAACGAAATCAAAAGAGTTTAAGCGGATTTAACTTGGTAATTGTGTGCCCGACCCTTGTTTAGTCTATTATTATTATTATTATTTACCACAAGCGAGAGGGAAAATGTACAAAATTATTAACGAGATTGATGATGGCAAAATGGAATCAACTAAATTTAATGTTTAGGCTTAACAACAAAAACTAAAAAACAAAAAAACCAAATTAAAAAAGAAAATTCACAAAAAATGCCTTTCGGAATTAAATTCAGCGATGAAAAAACCGCAAAACAAAATTATGTAAAAAGAGCGAGAAACAAGTGAACTTTTTGTAAAACGTATTTATATACAAGCGAAATTTTTAGACAAAATTTAGAAGCGAAATTTTTGAAATACAACGAACACTGCTGCGCGATCCGTCCATGGACTTGTGGCACCTGATTTGAGATTATTGGAATCCCCGCCCCGATCCCAACCTCCCCCTGAACACTAGATCCCCCTTCTAAAGTGCCTTTTCTAGCCTTAATTTGGACTCTGTTCCACTTCTGTCCCGTCTGGCTGAGAGGACGCGCAGCAGGATTCGTTGGAGGGACATATGTGTATGTTAAGTTGACACCTTTAGGCAAGGACTTTCGGCAACGTTTTGGGTTTTTGGCAAGCGCACACAATTGATGATTAATCGGAGACACAAGAGTTAATTACGATAACACAACTATTTTTGCATAAGCAAGAACTCATCATCTACAATAGCCATAGCCCGTATATATATACACACACAGACGGTATATAAGTATCTATGTATCCCCCATTCCCCCCCAAATAGACTTTGATGTTCCACAAGAAACTTAACGAATTACTTTTCGGATGTAGGATGTAACATAAACAACGGCGGAGCTAGCAGTTAATAAATCTCCTGGATATGTGTATCTTTGTACGATCTGTCCACAACTCGAACATTTTCTATCAACTTTAGTGCAAAACTTTATGTTCAAATTAACTTTAAATGTCGAAATGAATGTTCTAATTAATCCAAGAAAACAAAATGAATGCTAAAATGCGGAAAATGGAAAACTGAAAACGAACAAAAGTATTTTATAAAAACATTGAAAAAGTAACCCAACCACAAAAAGACTTTTAATTCTATCTTACAGCCAACCCACTCGACGCAACAGGGTCTGGCATTAGTGTTTATTGCTCTATTTCATAGATTGGATACTGGAAACTCTCTTCATCCTCAGATCCGTGCTCTCAGAGCACGATGGGTGCGGCCTCTGAGGGCGGCGGCTGGTTGATCTCCTGATGGCGCTGGAGCAGGCCGAGGCACTGGTGCAAGCTTTGGGTGCTGGCCATCGAGATCGCCTTGAGCAGTAGCAGGTCGGGATCCGTGGGCGAGAAGGAAGCACAGTCGATGCTCTCAATGGCCCTGGCCAGAGAGGCGTTGCTGCAAAGGGAGGAATAAGGGTGTTTAAAAGAGATTACAACATAAGACTAAATTGGAGTTTGGATAAGATAAAGATGGAAACACTATTGAATCGTAATTGAGATAAATTTCAAATTAACAAAAAAATAAATAATAAAGCAATATTTCCCAACCATTAGGTGAAAATCAAATTATGCATTTAAAAAATCAATTTTCCGCTTTAACAACCTTTTTTCCAACTGATGTTTCAATTAGCTGGTTTTTTTAATTTTAATGTCAACAGCGTAAGTATTTACCAATTAAGAGATTCAAATGTTAGGTTTTTTAATATTTAATTATTGAAGTCTAAGTAGGTAATTTTTAAAGATTCAAAGTAAAAAAAACTCCTTTTAAAGTAATTTTAAATACTCACCATTGCTCTGTGAGAAACAAGGCCTGGCGGGCGGACACCATGGCATCGGAGGCGGCCAGCAGTTCCCTTGGCGGCAGCGGCGATGAGTTGCTTATATCCATGGCCTGCATGTGACTCTCCACCACCGCCCGCAGTCCGTCCACCCATTCCTGCCGGGCCCGAGCATCGTTGGCCCTCAGTTTGACTGTATCACCCGAGGCACAGGCAATGGCAAAGGTCCTAGAGTCCTCATCACTGGGATAGACCACGGCGCCGGCCAGCTGCACTTGACCCCGGGGTGCGCTGGCCAAGACATGTGGCGATGGTGCAATGTCATCGCCCACCGTCGAGGAGTCACACAAATAGTAGCTAAGCGACCCGGTCTTGGCATCCACCGTGAACCAGCGATATTGCCAGCCTGAATAGACGAAATGCAAGCAATTAAACTTCCCAAATAGACCAAAGATAAGATAAAAACCCGGGGATACATCCGTTGAACTCACCCTTCATCACATTGGTATATTTGCTGAGCTGGCCGCTGAGCTTTAGCTTCGGCGATTCCCGAATGATTCGCGTGAGGTTGCTCTCCATTCTTCCTGCGGAATCCTCAGTTTCCCAGGGCTCCTCCCGCGAAAAAAGGTTGCTCCGCGGGACGGAGGCAGCTTCGTTAAAGGAGGAGGAGCAACTGGCGGAGAGAGTGGCGGTGAGGGATGTTGCTGCTGGCGACTGGCGTTGCTTCTTGCTTCTTCTTCGGAACGAGTTCTTGATTTTGCGTAAAATGTTTGCAGAAAATTGGAAGTCAATTTGGCGAAAAAAATAAATAAACAAAGGGCGAGTGTGACCAGATAAACTGTTCAGCGTAATAGCTAAATATTTGGCTATTGAGCTAACGCGGCTCTTTAGCTATAGCTAAACATATATCAAATAAAGTATCGCAGTTTCGATATTTGGGCAAACAAAATATCGTGATACGAGATATTGATATTTTATATATTATCAACAGCCATATAGGTAAGCTCATCGCCCGTTTACCCGATTGATAATTCGTATGGAATTTGTTGCGTGTAGAACCTATATTTTGCCATTCAAAAAATGAGCGTTGGTCACACTTACAAATTCGTGGAGACTTTTTTTAAAACAACGAGCGTTTGGTCACACTTGCAAATTCGTGGATGGAAAAACAACAAAAAACACTCGACCGAAGAAGAAAAAAAATCAATTACTGCTTGCGGATGATGTGATATATATATTTATGTATATACTGGCCGTATATACCGAGCCTTACGCGTATGTGTGTTTGATTGTGCTGGAGTTTGTGTTAATATTAATTCAACATTGCAAATTGGCAATGAAAAGGCAAAAGCAACAACAAAATCCGCCTTCTTCGGATGCGTCGTGTGTGAATGTGTGAGTGTGCGTTTGTGTTCTTGAAAATAAGAGCAAGGATGTGTTTTTTTATGTTATTATGTTTTTTGTGACGCGGCTCCAAATGATTTACGACATTTAACGGGAATATTTGTGTTATGTATATGGGCAGCTCCCCCCACCAGCCTCTTTTACCATCCTCCCACTCCAGCCCTCTCTTTTCCTCTTTGCCACCTTCCGCTTGCTGGCGAATGTGTGTGCGTGTGTGCTTGTCTGTTTGTATCTCCCTCTCGCTCTCACACCCACGAAAAATCTAAGGGGGAAAAACGCGAGGGTGACGAGGAGAGAAAAACCGAAAAAAAACTCCACTTTTAAAAATAAAAACCACAAAGAAACTGCGTGTCGGCCAGAAATAAATATATGCAAATAATGTGTAAAAAGGAGAGAGAGAAGAAAGAAGATAAATACCATTTGCTAATTTGTGTCTGCGCTTTTCCACCTTGTTTTCCCCTATGTTTTTCCCACATTTTCCACAAAACAAACATCAAAAGAGAGTGACCATGAAAATGCCAGTGAGAAATTTGCGAAAATCAATGAATAAAGGCCAAACAATAACAACAACAACAAACAGCAGCGAAACATAATAATAATATTAAAAATAATAATACCGAGATTGCCGAGTGAAATTCGAGGCTGGAATTCGTTATGCTGCAGTGACCAGCCTTGGTTTAAAATCGGAGACCATTCCCCTGCCCGGCTGCCCGCGGCTCCTCCTATTTCCCACGAATAGTAATTAACCCGCGGCGCACCGCATCGCATCGCCGCTCCGATTAACCCTCTGCTGCCGCCATGGACGGCCAGCGGGCCAGGGATCTGCTGACGCTGCTCCAGGAGCGCGTCGTCTTCCTCACCGGCGGCCGGGATCGCCGTGGCGGGCCGCTCCTATGCTTCCCCGCCACACCGCGGAGGGATCGACTGAAGCCGGAGGATCTGCGACGATTGCTCAGCTACCTGATTAGCATTCCCAGGTGAGAATCAGTGTTTTATCCTTTGAGGAGAGCTCGAGAGCCATATAGGAGATTGTGGGAACAAAATCGAACAATCTTATTGGATTTAAATGAGAAAATAGGGATACTTGCTTTAAAAATTATAAACAGCAGTATAAACTTTTAAGAAAATAATAAAAACAAATTTCAAAATCATTAAGATTAAACCAAACCCATTAAATTATTATTAGAAAGCAAGTTTACACTTTTCTAAAGCCCATTTCAAGTTAAGAACTACTACCTGTAATCCCTAAGGATTGCAACATTAATTTATGGCCCCTGTTATTGGTTTTTATTAACATTTGTCTTAATTTTATGGATATTGTGTACGACAAACTATTTAAACTATGCATTTTGGTTGTTTTATTGATGCTTTTCATCACTTTGAGGATTTACGAGCACTAAAGACGAGCAAGATATTCCACAGAATTTCAAATGATTCACCCAAATCAAGTGGCACCCAATGAAAATTTAAGTTGTTCAGTTGACAACAGAGATGAAGGAATATTTTTTATTAGTTTTTCGTATTATATACTCTCTAGGCTATACTCTCCAGACTAGTTTAAGCTTTAGTTTCCATTTATTCGAATTGAAAACGTCAAGATTTAAGATATTTATACTGCCATGTTGCCTTTGGCGACCGTGCTCGCCTGTTCTCCATTCGTTTCATCTTCTATACGTACAGTGAGCTCTCAAATTTAATTATAAGAAAACCAAGTTAAACGAAAGAAAAATATGCAGAGATATTGTCAGAGAAATGCAGACAGGATTGTGTATACAGCTGTTTCATAGGGAGGCACCAAATCCTTCATCAGGATCTGTGAATACTTACTTCTTTCACCATTTAAATTTATTTAATGCCGTATTCCACAACCAATTTGTTTTTAATTTCCCGAATTGTATATTTAAATTAATTGTTTTGCCTTAGGTATTTAGAATCAAAATATTTTCATTCGTTTCTGGTTACTAGTGCCCACTGTACCCGGCACAATGGCTACCCATTGTGTCAGCTGACTTCGCGACGTTGCTGGCAGGCAGGCAGCGCTTCGTTTGCGATTTCGGCAGCGTGGCGACGTCGTCGCCTCACCCGCAACTATATCGTATATATAATTTATATATATACTATATATTGCGAATAGGGGGTGAACGAGGGACAGGGGCGGGGAGCAGCTGCTGCAGCTGCAGTGCCACATTCCACTTGATTTTCCTGTTATAGTCGTCCGACTGCAGTCGCATATTTTATGAATCATCATCGTCAGACGCTTGCAAGAACAGCACGCACATTGTTCTTGCTGCTGCTGCTGCTGCTGCTACTGCTGCTGCCTCTGCAGTTGACATTGAATGGAACTGCATGTGTGTTCGCACATGGGGGGCGGCAGAGCTGCCTGCAAAAAAGAGTCGTAAAAGTAAATATTTTTAAATAAAAACTAGCAGCTACAAAAGTTGCATAAATCTGTGCGGCAAAGAAAGCTATAAGAGCAGAGTTGATCAGCAAAAGCATAAGCAGCATCAGCAGTGGGAGCGGCAGAAAAACAGCAGCTCAACACACACACACACACACACAGTGGCAATAAGAACCGGGGACCGGCTTCCAAAGACTTTATAGAACCGAAGCTCAAAGAATGCGAAGATTTTTTGCTGCCTGCCCCAAAGAGCAAGAAGCTAAAGGCACAAGAAAATAAAAATAAAAGACCACAACAAAAAACAAATGTACCATAAAACCAGAAAGAAAGAAAAGAAAGGGTAATTTGGGCAAACAGTGAGGCCTCGCAGATAATAAACTGGATATAGCAAGAGCCAAGTAAAAGCTAAAAGTAAAAGCCAAAAGCAATTAATTGGTTAATTAAATGGTATAAAAGCAAATAAGATTTAAGACTTAATTGGTGCTCAGATAGTATTTCATGAATAGATTTTAACATAATTAATTAAAAAGCGCTCTTATAGATTCTTTAGATTGGGTCTGATATAAAGTTTATTTATTTAGTCAATAAAGTTCCCTCTATATATTTGCTACAAAATAACCCTCAAATCCAATGGATCGCTCTTTACCCGATACCCTTTCTCCAAACTGTTGCCAAAGGCAACAATCTCGGAATGATAATCAGACCCCAGAGTTGACGACGCCGACAACGTTGATGGCGACCCCAGATTGCGACACACGACGTAGAGAGTATCTGCGGGAAGATGTGAAAAAGTAGCAAAAGAAGCACCAGCCAAACGCCGACATTCTCCAATTCCAAACCAATTGGCAAAGCGGGAGAAACGCACGTTCCTCGCTTATTTAGTCATGCTCATTGGCGCAATCATACCGCGATGTAGCACTCAAATTGAGGCGCTAACAAGTTTCGCCGGTCGTGAATCACTGGGAGGTGGATTCCCACGCCGGCTTCCCATTCAGCGTGTTATCAGTGCGGTAACAGGCAAAGCATTGTACTATCAGAGTGTCCCACATTTCACGGATTCCCCCGGCCAGAAAAGAGGGTAGTGGAGGAGGTAATGGGACCATAGCAGACGACGACACTTAACGTTTGGACGATAAGCAAATCGACAACTCGTTTGATGCGGAGTCCATATTTCAAGCACACGAAATGAGAGCGGGAACGGGGGGGTTGCCTTATCTTATAGCTGCCATCCATGGAATGTGCTTTTCGCTCTGGCATTTTGCCCACTGTGCACCTTATCTGACCACTGTGCAAGCTATCTGCTGTTCTGTCTTTTTCTCTTCTCTCTTCAATGGGTTATTCTTTTTATTTTACTCATTCTGAATGAGTTTCAAACTATGAATATACCCTAATAAAAGTAGGTTAAAAATAGGTATTATTTATAAAGATTATAGACTTGAAATGGAAGTATTTCCACCAGAGAACACTTCCTAAATTTAATACTTTTACAAGATAAAAACGATACTTTTTTATGATATGTTGATACTTTTTGGAGTAAATGTTTGAGGATTATGAGTGGATCAGTTCTTTTACAAATCTGATTAATGGATAGGATAAGCAGGTATTAATTTCTTAAAGTAAAATGATCTCTACCTGAGATTAACTGCTTGCAAACTACTGACAAATGTAAACACTGTACCAATGACTATGTCAAACAATGTTTATTACCTTGATCTTATCAATGAGTACAAACAAACAATTACTTTGTCAAGTAGTGTATTTGGAGCTTCGTCCCCTGAAAACCTAATTTACTTCTTTGTTTTGCTTTGCCTTCGTTTATGTTCCGCTTTTGTTTTGTTTATTTGCTTTGGCGTGAAACACTTTTTGTTTATTTCTGCGTTCGTTCGGGGTTCCTTTGTCTCAGTTCTCAGCCAGTTGCCGAGACTCGGCCAAATTGGCAACTGAAATGAAGGCGTCCCATCGTCTTTTCGCTGCTGTCGTCAATGCAAATTCTGTGAATCGAGTGAATCGAAATGCTGAGAACTCCCTCAGCATTTTAGACACGTTCATTGCCGCGACTTCCTTTCGGGGTGCTACTCCCCGCCAGAAGAAGGCTCAGATTTATGGGTTAAATAAACGATTTTTGATTGGACTTTGTTTTCCTTTTATCGATTTTGAAATGCGGGCGACACTTCTCCCTCGCTCCCTCTCTCGATTCCCTGCTCAAATTTCGATTTTTAATAGCCCGTTTCGAAGGTTTTTTATTACTCATCATCAAGTGAGTTGAGGCATGGCCGGCCTGGGCCTGCCTGGGCCTGCCCTGGCCACTCGAGTAAAACACACAAATTTCCAGATATGTCGCCCGATAAGCAGTTGCGGGAGGGTTTTCGGGAACACTCTCTTATGGGACTTGACACAATCAAAGTTCGTTCTGGGTTCCCAACGAATAAGTTTCCTTCTTTGCTCGAAATTTAAAATGCATGCAAGTTGGCAGACGCTGCCGCCGCCTCTTCACTTTCGCATTGTTCTTCTGGGGGCCCAAAACCCCTAGAAATGCCCCATCTGACAACCGCACGACATATGCTTAAACACGAGAAGATAACGTGGTTAAAACCGGGAACTGAGAACTCAGAACCGGCCGCAATCAGGCCAAGAAATAGCGGCAGAAGAGTGGGAATAACACGGGGGAATAATGGGAATAATAGGCGGAATGGGAAGCGGAATCGGAGGTGATGGAGATGGAGGAGGAGCTGGTGCCGGTGCCGCAGCCACACACATATCAATGAAAGAAATATTTATAGTTAATGGTGCGATTAAAATTCAAATGGAATGCAAATCAGAGCGCTGGGCGGCCAGGGAGGAGGTGTGTAGGAAATTATTAGCTCAAATTGGTGTCAGAGCAATAGAAACCGACCTCAGACCATATGAAGGAAGCCGTGCCGTCATAATTTATGCAAGATGCGTAAACAGAGCAACGAACCATGAGCGAATCACGACACTCTCACTCACGTATTCTAGGGAAAGGCGCTGCACTTGGAGAAATATTATTTTAAAAATTAATATCAAAATATAGGTACTCTAAAAATGTTCTAAGCTAAATTTTGTCATGTCAACTAATGGGTTTAAGCCTTTTGAAATTACTTTATATTCAGGTACAAAGTCAAGGTAGTGGATGTTATATTTTAGTAAATAAAACAAATAAGAGTAGCCATTAGTAAAAAAAATAAATCCTTTCAGTCTTAAAATAGTTAAGATGCAGAAATTGGGTATTGGGCATCATAGTTTTATACTCATCAACGCAACATAAAGAATATAAATAAATTGTTTTGCTAGAAATTACTCCATAAACATCGAATTAGATAGTAATTGCCACATTTTTAAAACATTTTTAAACTTATTTCTTGACCAGAAAGTCTTTTTTTTTCGCCCAGTGCACTCTCTCCTTGTCTATGCTCTCCATCGATCGCTCTCTCTCTCCCTATCTCTCTATAACCGTACGCACCTTTCACCTGGCTTTTGTTTTGCAGCGACGCCGCCAAGAACCTCGGATTCACAGTCATCATCGATATGCGCGGCAATGGCAACTGCTCGACGAACGTGAAGACAATACTGAAGGTGCTGCAGGAACACTTCAGCGCCAACATCCACAACGTGGTCATCATCAAGCCGGACAACTTCTGGCAGAAGCAGCGCGCCTCGATCTCCTCGCACAAGTACAAGTTCGAGACGACGACGGTGTCGATCGAGTCGCTCAACAAGATCGCGGAGAGTCACCAGCTGACTGGGGATTTTGAGGGCCAGCAGCCGTACGATCATCAGCAGTGGACGGACGCCCGGTTGGCCATCGAGGAGTTCTTCTGGCAGGCCGGGGACATGGCCGATCGTATTGATGACCTCCAGGAGGATCTCAATCGCAACGATTTCGCCGAGGACGTGGCGTTGGCCAGGCATGCCATTGATCATCACATCGAGATGCGGAAGAAGATCACAAAGTTGCCCATCGATGATCTCGATATGCAGGGCAAGAAGCTGCTGGCCAAGATCAATGCGGTGGCGCCGCCAGTGGGTCAGGTGAGTACACCTCCTATCAAGGCAGTCGCATAAAATGGTTTACATTAAAAAGACAATGTTAAACAGAATCGAATTCAATTTTCCCTTAATTTATGCGCTTAACGAAGAGCTTCTGTTGAATTCTGTTTGCTTACATTTTTGGTCACTTCTTCCGTACATAAATAATGTAAACAAATCAAATGGTGTTACGAGATCTTTTTTTCGTATATGGGCAAACGAAAATCATTGCCAGAAAGAGTCAATAGCCTCTGTCCTAACATTCACTTTGCCAAAATGAATGCCGAAATAAAGGCATTCAGACAAACGCTATTGACACTATAAAATATTCATGGTAATTTTTGTGCTTTTATTTGTTAGGTGGGCAGATAATTTAATTAAATTGAATCTCTTTTGAGCTACATATAAATCTGTTTTTGTTTTATATAAAAACGTTTCTTGTCAACAAAAAATCAACAATTTCAAATGAATTATTCAAACAATATTTGCATGACAATACAACAGAGTGTTACATTTTCCATTGTAAATATTTAAAAAGCCTGTCCAAGTGGCTTTCAACAAACAAGCAGAGAGTGTTGCACATAATTGTTGGCACACTGATATGTATAATCGTTGGAAATTGATAATCTAAACCAATTATGCGAATAGCTTTGTGTTTTTACCCTTTAAAAACCTTTTTTTAACCGTACACAATCCTTTTACAGCCCCCTGCCGGCTCTGGCGGCTCGGACATGGACTCGGGCACCTCCTCTGCCGGCCAGCAATCTCAGCCCTCGCAGCAATCTCGCTCGGTGAGCAGCAATCCGGACATGTCGGCGGCCGTTAACAAAGCCATGCGCCAGATCGACCTCATCCACACGGGTCAGGAGAAGCTGCTGATGCTGTGGCAGCACAAGAAGATAAAGCTAGACCAGTGCTTCCAGTGGCGGTTGTTTGAGCAGGACTGCGAGAAGATGTTCGACTGGATCCTGCACAACCGTGACGTGTTCCAGATGAGCTACGTGGAGATCGGGCACAACTACTCGGTGGCCAAGTCGCTGCAGGACGAGCACCAGAAGTTCGCCGTGGCCTCGATGAATGTCTCCGTGAATATCGATCGTATCCTGGCCGTGGCCTCCCGATTGATCGAGAGTCAGCACTATGCCGCACAGCACATCAAGACGCTGGCTCAGCGCTTGGATCGAACCTGGAAGGATTTCGCAGCGGGTTTGGACGAGCGAACGGCCGTCCTGCAACTGAGCGTTCTATTTCATCACAAGGCGGAGCAGTATTGCAACAGCGTGGCCAGTTGGGCAGCCGCCTGTCAGGCTAACCAGCCGCTGCCCTCGGATATCCAGAGCCTGGAGACGGCCATTCGGACACACCAATCCCTGTACGAGGCCATGTGCCAGGCCTACACGGAGGTGCATTCGACCAGCAAAAAGCTGCTGTATCAGCTGGATCATCTGGTGCAGGTCTGCAACCAACCGCCACCACCCGGCGTGCCCGATCATAGAAAGAACAGCAACGGTGGCAGCTTTAACAAGTACGAGCGGCAGAACCCAGCGGCGGACTACAGCGAGGGGGCCAGCCATGTCTTGGCTGTGATCCATCAGATTCTGGGACACCATCGCTCGCTGGAGGCCAAGTGGCATCAGGAAAGAGTGCGACTACACCAGACCCTGGCTCTCCGGCTCTTCCAAGAGGATGTGAAGCAGGTCCTGGACTGGTTGAAGAATCACGGCGAGGTTTTCCTTAGGAAGAATACGGGTATTGGCAGGAACTTCCACAAGGCCAGGGTCTATCAGACCTCGCACGATAACTTCGAAAACGTGGCCCAGAACACGTACAGTAATGCCCAGAAGCTCCTGGCAGCGGCGGATGAGCTGGCCCGCAGTGGCGAGGCAGATCCCAATGAGATATACTCGGTGGCCAGGGAACTGGAGCTCCAGGTGGGCAGCTTTGCGGAGAGAGTGGAGCAGAGGCGACGCCGCCTGGAGATGGCTGTGGTTTTCTACACGCACGAAAAGGACGTGACCGCCTGGATAGATAAGCTCAGGACGGATGTGAGCACGGATGAGACGCGTCTCTCGCAGGAGAATCTCGAGGGCATTGAGCGCATACTGCAGCAGTATCAGCGGGATCAGCATGAGAGCTCCGTCGACGTGTGCCACAGGACCATTGCCCAGGGCGAGGCCCTGTTGCAGGAGATGCGATCCCTGGAATATTCGGACAATACCGGCTCCATAGCTGCGCTGGAGGCCACGCTGGAGAAGTTGAGCAAGCAGAAACTGGAGCTGGAGGAGCTCTGGTCCGCCCGTACGTTCCGCGCCAATCTCATCCTGCGTCTGCGCTACTTCGAGCGGGACGCCATGGAGCTATCCTCGCAGCTGGAGATCTGGTCCGAGGAACTGCAGCACGCCGACCTGTCCAGGGACTACCAGAAGGCCGAGCAGCTCATTCGCATGCACAACGAATCGGTGACGGACATACAGAACGCCACCTACGAGGTACTGCAGCAGGGCCAGGACCTGCTGCAGCTCTTCGAGAACGCTGGCTTCATCTCCATGGCGGATGCCACGCACACGGCTCAGGCTAGGATTGAATACCTGCTGGACTTCTTGCGGGAGCGGGAGATCGATCTGGAGGAGATGTCGGAGGCTAAGCGGGCCAAGCTAGAGCAAGCGGTGCAGCTGTGTCAATTCCAGAACGATGCCAACCAGGTGATCTCGTGGATTCGCAATGGAGAGGCCATGCTGGTGGCCAGCTTTGTCACCCCGAACAGCCTGCAGGAGGCGGAGCAGCTGCGGAAGGGTCACGAGCAGTTTCAGATTGCCATCGAAAAGACGCACACGTCGGCGGTGCAGGTGAAGTACCGAGCCGATGCCCTCATCAATGCCAATCACTATGACCCCCAGTCCATAAGGGAAATCAGCGAGGATGTGACCAAGAAGTGGCAGCAGCTGGTGACCTATGCCGAGGAGCGCCACAAGCTGGTCACCGCCTCGATTAACTTCTACAAAACGGCGGAGCAGGTCTGCTCGGTCCTGGACAGTTTGGAGCGAGAGTACAAGCGGGAGGATGATTGGTGTGGCGGTGGTGGCGGCAGCGACAAGGCCCAGACCATCGTCCAGCTGATATCCAAGCACCAGGAGCAGAAGGAAGCCTTCCTCAAGGCCTGTACCTTGGCTCGACGAACGGCAGAGACCTTCCTCAAGTACGCCAACCGATCCCAGCAGTGCTATCAGTACAAGGGGAACTGTGAGGCGCATGTGAAGAGCAAGCTGGACAAGCTGTTGACGCAGGAAAACCAGGTCCTGGACTACTGGACCATGCGCAAGAAGTCCCTGGACCAGTGCCAGCAGTTTGTTCTGTTCGAGAGGAGTGCCAAGCAGGCGATTGAGTGGATCCACAACACCGGCGAGGCCTACCTCTCCTCGCGATCCAACTTGGTGGGCATCAGCAAGGAGGAGACGGAGGGATTGCTCAAAGAGCACAACGAATTCCGCAGCACTGCCAAGGAGACGCGCGAACGAGTCAAGCTCCTGATCCAACTGGCCGACAGTTTGGTGGAGAAGGGTCATGCCCATGCCAGCGACATCAAGCAGTGGGTGGCCTCGGTGGATCAGCGGTACAAGGACTTCAGCAACCGCATGGACAGCTACTGTGAGCAGCTGGAGAAGTCCCTGGGCATGTCCCAGCAGCAGTTACTTTTGGGTTCCGATGCGAACAGCTCGATCAGTTCCTCGTCGGGCGTCAGCAGCATGGATCGGCACTCGGATCCCACGCTCGAGGCCAAGCTTAACAGCAGCACCAAGGAGAACAAGGAGATCAATGAGGAGAAGCGCAAGTCGGCCAGGAGGAAAGAGTTCATCATGGCCGAGCTTATGCAGACGGAGAGGGCGTACGTGAACGATCTGGCGACTTGCATCAAGTGCTTCCTCGAGGAGTTCAGAGGCGGCCGGAATGTACCGCCGGCTCTGGTGGGCCAAGAGGATGTGATCTTTGGTAATATCCGGGAAATCCATCATTTCCATCAGAAGATTTTCCTGCGCGAGCTCGAGAAGTACGAGACCATGCCGGAGGACGTGGGCCATTGCTTTGTGACCTGGGCCTCCAAGTTCGACATGTATGTGCACTACTGCAAGAACAAACCCACATCGAATAACCTGCTAGTCCAGCACGCGGGCAGCTACTTTGAGGAGCTGCAGCGGCGCCTGGAGGTGGACCATCCCCTGCCCGCTTATCTCATTAAACCGGTGCAGAGAATCACTAAATACCAGCTGTTACTTAAGGATCTCCTGTCCTGCTGCGAGGAGAGTCATGGCGAAATCAAAGAGGGTCTCGAGGTGATGCTCAATGTCCCCAAGAAGGCCAACGATGCTATGCATCTCTCGCTGCTAGAGAACTGTGATGTCTCGGTGGACAAACTGGGCGAGGTGGTGCTGCAGGACGCCTTCCAGGCCTGGGACACCAAGCAGATCATCCGTAAGGGTCGAGAACGCCGCGTTTTCCTCTTCGAATTGTATCTCCTCTTCGCCAAAGAGGTCAAGGAGTCGAGTGTGGTGAAGTACCAGTTTAAGAGCAAGCTCATGACCACCGACATGGGCATCACTGAGCACATCGAGGGCGATGAGACCAAGTTTGCGGTGTGGACTGGCCGCTCGCCCATGCTCTCGGATTGCAGGATCGTCTTAAAGGCAACGAGCTTGGAGACCAAGCAGGTAAGTATCGAATTTAAACTGTGTTTATAAATCAATTCTCATCCTGCATTTGTTTGCTGTTTCAGATCTGGGTAAAGAAGCTACGCGAAGTTATGCAGGAGACCTGCTTCTCGGGCACCTCCTTGACCCTGCCAAAATCTCCAGCCAAGCACTCGGGCTCCTCGCAACGATCCTCCAGGGATTTGGATGAACAGCTTACGGAGAACGACCATGACCGCTGTTCCCTGGCTAGTTTCGGATCGGGTAATACCACAGATAGTGATAATAAGGTGAGTTTGCATTGAACTTTTACTTATTTAATAAATTTAAACTTTCCTAAAATGAGTTTTCTATTAAATTTAAATAAAGTAATAAAATAATATGAATTATACACCAAATACTGGGATTTTAGAAACAAATCAAAACTACTCCCAGTATTATAAAGCTTTCTCGACTTTCCCCCTTATTTTCTAAATAGCTTTAAGCTTTCGAAAACTTTTCCCTTGGTCCTACCTCACATGGAAGCGGCTTGCTGCCTCCCCCAACAGCTACACCTCCCCTCCCTTCGGGGATGCTGCTGGTGCCTGCCATTGGCCAGCTGAACTAGTTTCTCCCACTCGCCGGGTCCAGGAGTCGGCTCCGTTCGGCTCATCGCGGTCCTGCAACATGTTTAAAATTCATAGCAGGGCTTAATGAGATTTTCCTCGCTGCTGCGTGCCGAGTGCGGTGCGTGGAAATCTTGGAGACCACTGGCTGTCGGCGGCATCTCCCGGTCTGTATCCGTATGCGGATG
Organism: Drosophila seguyi; assembly: GCA_008042675.1. Taxonomy (NCBI): domain Eukaryota; kingdom Metazoa; phylum Arthropoda; class Insecta; order Diptera; family Drosophilidae; genus Drosophila; species Drosophila seguyi. Next base: position 97,074 of record VNJU01006655.1, on the reverse strand, counting down.
GATCCCGGCTCTAGGTCGAGTGTGTGCCGGATTATATATGACTGCTTTTAGCGCTGTTTCGTTACATTTGCTTAATGTAAATTTTATGTGACACTTCTTTATAGTTAGGTTTGTCTCAGTCCTCGTCTGGAACTGTCAACGGCCAGGGTTTTTGGTGGCATCTTCCCGCTCAGATTCCGCTGGCGGCGGCGACGGTGTCGGTATTCCACTAAAGCTAAGGAGCCCAGATTTCGAGCGGTTTTACGACCGACATTACCGTTTGTCTTATGTTCGGAAGGTTACTGAGGTTAAGGGTTTCGTTTCACTTTGTGGCACTCTTTTTTATGTCGCCGGGATATTCCCCACTAAAACACTAAACAACTATTTTTGGTGTTTATTGTTAGTTAATTATAATTTATGACTGTCGTTGATTAAATTATTAAAGAGTCTGAAGTTATTGATGAATATTTATGTTCTGGAAAGGTATATTTATTTTGCAGAGTTTTAAAACTAATTTTTATATTATTTTGATGATAATTTAATAAACTGTTAAATATTTCAGTTGAACCAGTTTTAAACAGTAAATATTCATTTTAAAAAGGTTTTGCCGGTAAAAATGCAAAGGTTTACATTTAAAATATTTTAGAAAAAACCCCAAATGATATTACTCAGTTGTGTGGATATAATTAAAACTGTTTAATAATAGGGAACACTTAGTTTTAGTTTTTTTTTTATCTCTTCTATAGGAATTCCCGATTATGAACCATAAATCTGTCTTCAAATAATATTCCCCATCAAACAACTTATCTAAAAATAAATATTGACTTGAAAACATGTTTTTCCTAATCGAAATACATTTAAAATGTATTTCTGGACGCATAAATTAGCCTTTAAATATAATTCATTAACAAAAAAGAAATTCCCGCCTCTCTAAAGAAAAACCCACAGAGCCCAACAATAACAATCAGAGAGGAGAGAAGTCAGCGAGAGAGACCGTGGAAAGCTTGGCAGGTAAAGCACTCTCCCTCTCTTAGATTCTGCGAAAAGCTTTTCCGTTTTCCTTTTGCCAATTTAACCCCCCCTGAGGGTAGTAGTGGGTTAAGGCGTTTGTTGTTGCGACCGTTTTCGGTGCGTTGTCGTTCGTTTCGCCGCTGCGTGTGCTCGGGCGGACTCATATGCGGACTCGTCGCGGATTCGTGTGGGGCAGCTGCTCCAGTTGCTCCGCAGAGTTTCAGCCAAGAGGTTCGTCGTTCGCTCATTGCCGGGGCTCTCGGTTCTCCTCAGTTTTCCTCTCGGATTTTCCAACGTCTGCTGCCTGCAGATGCGCGCCGCCCGGCCAAAAAAGCAGCAGCAGTAGCAGTAGCAGCAGCAGCAGCAGCCATCCTCCTTCTCTTCTCTAAACTAAAACTGCACTTGCAATTTTCCCCCTACCGACATTTTCCTCCTTCTTGGATGAACAATCTTCAAGGAATTCATCGGCCTCAACATCAATAATTCGTATGAAGAAAAGCAACCACCTTCAAGGTGTCAAGTGATTGAAAATCGCTTGGAATCAGAGTGATAACAAGAAACCTCCGTGATATCGCGACACTATAAAGATAAAGCACACCACACCACTAGCTCCCCCTTTAAGAAATTATAAAAATAACAAACAAATCAGCTGTTAAGGCAAACAATTCAACCACAAGTGCCCCAAATAAAATTAAACAAAAGTTGGGAATATAAAAAGATTACATAAATGACAGCCTCTTGTTTAGGCCTTAAACTGTCCAACAGAATGTTGTAAACAAAGACCTGGCTTATATAAATAACTAGAACCGAAAAAAAAAGAAAATAAAAACAAAACAAACAACAAAAGCGAAACAACAATCCTCCGAGTAATGCAAATAAATATGATAAAAAGCTGGCGCTGCTGCCAAAACTACACGAGCGGCAGGGGCAGAGTGGCAAGGAGATGTGATGAACCCTTTTTAGCATTTTTGCGAGGGCAAAAATGAGCTGAGGATGAAAATGTCTGCAGCAGCCGCAGGCAAGAAGAGCCACCATCCCTCCGCCCACTTTTCCGCCGTCGCTGTGCTGCTGCCTTTGACCTTTTTCACGCCTTCAGTCACTTGAGTAGCAGTTTCATTCACATTTCCCCCCCATTAAGGCGATGTTCATGTTCCGTCGTTGCCCCCCCGAAAATTCCCTCGAGCTCTGCTGTCATCTGCAAAGCGATCGCAACGTGACTGTGAGTGTGGGTGTGTCATTGGGGTGTGTGTGTGTGATTGTGTTTGTGCTATCTTCTGCTGAACATTTTCAATTGTCCAATTTTTGATAGCACTTTTTGAGATAAAATCTTGGAGGGGAGATATTCTTTACTAATTGAGTCGTTAAATATCAATGAAAAAATATTGGGTGCTTTTTTTTGCCATTTTATAAAGAAATACTGAATGTAAGAATAATGAAAAATGCTTTAGAATGTTGAAAAACATTTGATAATACTTGAAATACTGGATAATACTAGAGAATACTGAAGAGTACTGGATAATAATATAGAATACTGCAAAATTCGGGAGAATACTAAAGAATAATGAAGAATATTAAAGAATGATAAAAATATTAAATGATAATTAGAGTTTTTCAAGGTTAATTGTAGTTTTTGGATTGATGATAACCAGACCCAAATTCCTTTTTCCTTGTAATACCATGCTTAAAATTATTATTTACCTTTAAAATATATTTACAAATTTATTACCTTTGCTTAAAAAATACTTTTTTAAACAACATCATTAAAGTAAAATTACCTGCGGTATCTACCCTAAACTCTTGACGTATATGTTTTTATTTTTAAATAATTGGCTATTTGAATTATCTACTTTAAATGACTAATTTTTTTCCTTTGAATTCCTAAATCCACTTATAATTTGCACACTTTTGTTATCAATTCATTGGAAAAAGTATATTGTTCTTCGTGGTTCTTAGAAAGATATAAAATGCTTATACTTTTTGATTCTTGTGCTCTATGCATGTTAATTGTGATCCAATTCCCTAAACGATTATTAGTTTTAAATTGATTAAGACATCATGTATTACTTCTTAAACTTGGCATACCACAAACTTGAAATAGCTTAAACATTTATTAAATTATTTCAGCACTCTCAAAGTAATGGAAAAAAGAAACAACCTGCTCCTTCTATTTACTCCTATTCCCTTTACCTTCCTTCCTTTGTCTGAAACAATATTATATATTGCAAGAGATCCCATCTAGATGAACATTGGGCTCTTATTTTCATCCCAATTCCCCAGACATGGCTAGTCCAATTTCACATAAAGGGTATCTGATGTTTAGCTACGCCCTCCCAGCGCCCATTTCGCTGGCTTTGTTCTTCTTGGCCCGGCCATTTGGCCGGGGCACGCGCTGAGTTGAGTTGAGTTGAGTTGAATTGAGTTGAACTGAGTCGACTCAGGCCGTGTTGGGGCCATTAATTCCACGCTTATCTATTGCATTTTAATATTTATTTCAGCGCGATAGGGTTGCGGTTCTGTCGTTTGGCTAATGCGGCTGCGGTTTTTCCCTCTGTGTGTGTGCTCTGTGGGTTTTATTTTTTATTTTTTCCTTTTTCCCTTTTATATTTTGTGTTCAGTTGTGGCTGTTGTAGACACGACATATTTTGGTCATTATAATTATCGAGTCGATGCATTGCAATTTAATTTGAGTGCCAGATGGGCGGACTGATGATTGCAACCAGAGAAGGGCAATAGGAAAGACGAGTGCAGTGTCCAGCCTTGTTCCCATTCCGATATATCCATCAGTTGTCACTGGTTAGCCCAGTTAGCCTCCCCTGGACAATTTTCCATTCGCATTTTCATTTCCATTTCCATAATGAAGGCCCCTTGACCAACCCAAAGCCAAACAAACGCATTGCCAAAGGGCAGTTTTGGCCTAATCTAATACAATTTGCAGCCGGAAGCAATTAAAACGGCATACAGGGTACAACACAAACATTAGCCACGGTGGTTAGTGAAAACCGCTTAGTTAACCCAACAAACCGAACAAAGGAAAACACATCCCGACATCCCTGAATGGTGACGGGAAAACAATTTTCAAACTGCAACTGGATAGTTTTATTTTTTCACCAACAAGAGTTTTCCCTCCTTCACCGCCGCCTCTCTCTATCTCTTACTTTTTTTTATCCCATTGGGTAAAAGTTTCAAAGCTTATTCTAAGTTTGGCAGGCGGGATTAAATTAATGTAGTTTCTTTTTTAATTCCCAGAAGTAGAGAGGGAAGGGGAAAAACTTTGGACAAATAGGAATCAACGCAGAGGTCAACTGCGGATAATTGAAAGTTTTGGTTCTAATTACGAAAAGTTTAGTGGGTTTAACTGAATTTATTTGAAAACTCCAATGGGGTGTCCTTCATTTAATTACATTTCTGTAACTAAAGTTTGTAATTTAATTTTTTAGGTTTCAGTTCATATTTTTAATTGGTTTATTTTTAATTGTGAGGACTTTATATCAAAATTTACGTTTTTAATTCTGAGGTATTACTATTATTCTTTCATTTAATAATAAAAGAGCATTTCATATTTTTTAATGCCTTTTTCCATAGTGTTTTCCTGCAATTATCCCACACCGGAACCCATTACAAATGCAGTTTGCCAGCTGCAGCTGGCCACTTTTTAGCAAATTGTTTTCCCTGCTTTTATTTCAATCACTTTCCGGGGGAGTTATCAAAGTTTCAAAGCTTATTTCAAGCCGGGATTAAATTAATTTAGTTTGAAATCTAAGCGTTGCTCTAACAACACACCCCCTGCACACTCCACTCGCTGTGTGTGCATTCATTTGCAAAAATTGAATTTGGTTGGCTTTTTGAGTATTTGGAATGAGGGAGAGACAGCAGACGCTGAGAAAGGAAAATGAAAATATTTCTGGCATTTTGTCAACGCCACAAAATGTCAACGAGTCCTTACAGTGGGTGTAAATACACACACCCCACACCCCACACACACACCCGAAACTCAGGGAAAGTAGCAAAGTTTTTAATGCCATTCGCAGCGGTTGAGCCGCAAAAAAGCTGAAGCTGAGGCTGAATCGAAGGCAGCATCTAAAATGATGGTCTGCCACTTAGCGAACAGCTGCTGGCACCCCCACACACACAGACACACACAGTTACATAAACGGCCACTGCGAATTTCCCCGAACATATGCAAATTTTCACGGGCAGCCCCTGCTGAACACGCCATTTGTAAATACCCTTGCCCCTGCGGCGGACTTAGGTGCCATATCGAGAATAATTCAGGGAAACTAATAAAAATAGCTGAATAAATAAACCGAATCAAAGTTTTATGAATCGAATTTCTATGCTAGATTCGAAAGAGGTATTTTCAATACAATTTAAATAAATAGCAAACGAGCGAGGCAAATGAAAATATATTGTTTTCTGGAAATAAATACTTGAATGTTTAATAATCTAGAAACTATTTGGAATAAATTTTAACTTTAAATATTTAAAACTTTTTAAACGCAACCTCAACCTTAAGTAAAAGTATTTCTTACAAAGAAATCTCTATAAATTCCCTTCATAAAGAGTCTTTCCACTTCGCCTGGGACCAATTTTCCTTGGTTTTTTTTCACCTTTCTATGCTCAGCACTTTTCGCAAATTGCTTTCCTCGAAACTATTATTGAGGGGTGGTGAGGGCGAAAAATAGCGAGAAAAACAAAACGAATCAGAGAAAAAAAAAAACACAATCATAATTGCTCGGCCGCGATTCCGAGATCGGCGGACCGGACCGGACCGGACCGGGTAAAGTGGCAGTCGCTATGGCGCACCTGCCGCATCTTCCGATTCTTCCGAGTCGCGCCGCTCGCTCTCGGAAACACGCGCTAAACGCCTGGCAACGTCGGACAACAAACAGAAATGTGTAAAAATAACAAACCCATGTGCATAGATATAATATCCAATACATACGGACACATAGTTCGGGGTAAACAAACGTGCGCCAAGAAAATTCAAGATAAATGGTGCGCCAGCTTTTTATCTATGCAAATAAAATAAATAAAATATATATTTGTGCCTTGTATAACTGAACCGAGAAATCAAAACAGAAGCGGGGAAAAGTGGTCTCTACGAAAATTTTGAAAAAAAAAAAATTGAAAAGAAATTATGACGAAACTATGAGGCTGAAATACAAGGGCAAGGCTATTATCCATTGCTCAAGATATGTGCTAATTTACCCACTAAACCTATTATAAATCAATACAATTAAATTACAAATCGAAGGCAAACATTATCGTTAATAAGAATACGAAATACCAATACTAAATACAAAGAAACAAAACATAAATAAATCTATGAGAAACCAAAAGGCAATAAAGAAAAGAAAATAAACTATGAAAAAGTGAACAAGAACAAACTCTGATGATTTTGAGATTATTTTTAAAGTTTCAAATAAGGTTGAGTTATAATTTGTCAGATAAAAAACTTTAGTTTATTTCTTATTTAGAAAAATACAGTTTTAGAGTCAATATTAAATTTATAAATTAAATTTCATAAAAATTTTTCTCCAGCTTTTGCTGGAGATATTAGATATAAATACAAAAAAAAAATAGTACATCTTAAAAACATTCCTGCAAAGCTACAATAAAGTACTTTCTTCAAAAATATCCCTTCGATATTATCAAAATAAAATAATTTCTCTAAAATATTCCTCTAATTTCACCACCGAGGAGTAATTTCTTTCCGTGCCTCATATTTTCCTTCATTTTGTTTGCTTACATAAGAAAAGAATGCATTTATTCAATCATATTAAAGTCAGAATTAAACACAGAAGAGCCTCGGGTGAATCGCCTGGCCCGAGTGTAAACATGGCCGTTAATTAACATGCAAAATGCAGGCTGCGAGCTTAAATTGATCATACGCCGCGTTGCACTAATTGAAAGTCAAAGACTGCGAAAACCGAAACCGCTGCAAAACTGTCACCAACACAAGTGAAAGCCGGATAGATACACACACAGTGGCAGTGCGTGTGTGTGTGTGCGGTTGTGGATGTAAAATCCAATCAGGCACTCTCTCACACCCACACCCACACACACACACACACCACCCGTACGCGTCCGCTGGAAAATAAAAATAAAACATTTCGACCTAGGAGTCGGAGGAGAACTTTATCGATTTGCGGCTGGCAGCGAACAAAGCCCCGAATTTGTTTTAAAAATAAAATAAAATAGAGACCACCCACCGTCAGCCTGCCCGCCCCGCCCCCTTTTTTCGTTGGCCTGTGATTTAACCGAAAAATGAGAGTGATTGGATAGAGCGAAGGCGCGGTAACGGAGCAAAGCCATCATCGTCATAATCATCAGGATTGCCAGCATGAAGAGTGTCAAGAAGTTTCTCACCGAGCGGATGAACAGTGTGGACTCCGCGGACGGCATGGGAGCTGCCGGGAAGAAGAGCTCGCTGGAGCGTCTCAAGTGCGGTGGCGAGGACACTCCGACCAAGGGCTACGTCTCCCTGCCCAACACACCGCTGCCGATGAGCGCCCCCATCGCTGTGGGCGATCCCTCGCCCTCACCCTCGATAGCGGACTCTGCCCAGAACACGCCGCTCTGCACTCTGCAGGAGGATGACTCCACTTCCCCCCCACCGTTGGCCTCAGCTGGCGTCCATGGCAAGAATGGCCACAATCAGCAGCAGGAGCAGAGTCCCTTTACCTTTCCCACTGTAACCACCTCCGCCAACGCCAGTCCAGCTGCAGCTCCTGCAACCCCTGCACCTGCTCCCGTTCAGCGCAAGAGTCGCCGCAAGATCTCGCTGCCGTGGTTCCGCCAGTCGAGCGTCAGCGGTCATGGCGTCTTGGCCCGACAACATACCATCGATACGCCCAGCTCCTTTCGGTTCTTTCGGCAGACCAGCAGCAGTGGACTTAAGGTACAAAGTAGCTTTAAGGGTTCTTAAGGTAATGGTTGGGTTTAAATCCATTTAAAGTTTAAGTGCTGCGTTGAAAAGTATTCCCCAAATCGTGGTAAAATCATTTCTTTAATACATTAGCTTTCTCTGGCCTTCGTTTCCTCCCGATTTTAATAAATTATTCCCAACTCAATCTCGAGGTTTTCTCTGCCACTCTGATAAGGGTTCGATTGATGACCACGCTCCGATTGACGGGCGGTCATCAAATATTAATGCTAAACATGGCAGCGATTGCCTTGACCTTATCGGAAACTTGGCCATCTTATCTTTTATTTAGCTGTGGCAAAAGTTTTCTTTCCCCGCCTCTATTGGTGGGCGGCCTAAAGTGCAAAGGTCACCAAGCTTGCGGCTTGACTTTGCTCGGATTTGCGGCTACCTCCCACCACAAGTCCTGCGACAGTTTTAGCCATTGTATGCGGTTCGATAAGTGCGCCGTGACTTGACCTGCGATTAATGTTACTCAAGGCTTTACTTCGAGGTTAATAATTTCACTGAGGGAAAAATTAAAATTTCAAGGAAATAGCTTTTAAATACTTAATTGCTTTTCCAGCCTTGAATAGCCACTTTTACCTTAAGGCCTTGGCTTCTAAGCAAACTTTCATTAAATGGCTTAAAATTATTTACACCCAATTGAAGTCATTAGGCAACTTTTGAACGCTTCAACAAATTTTGACACAACTTAATTGCGTTGCCACAAAATTTTTATGATTTAATTTTGCTAATCCAATGTGAAGTTTGTGTCAAATTTTAAGTAATGCCTTGACTAAATGTCAGGTTTCTATCATTTATAAATAAATTGGTTTCAAATGGGGATTAAATCAGGACTAGGCGTTGCAGGATGCATGTGCTACCGTGTGGCATATGTGTAAGCTAAAATGTCTGGTGTCCTGTGACACCAACAGTAGCATCTTGATTTTCCGCTTTACTGTTTTCCCAGTGAAAGCGACAACTCCCATGTATTAGATGGACAGATAGCCATGCTAATGGAAGCAATCATCCTGCTTGTGACTCTCTTGTCCAAATATAGCCAGCGGAAACCTCGATTCTGGGCCAAGTTAGTCACGTTTCCCTTCCCCGCTCACCGTATTGCAGGGGTCTTTGACTTTTTTGTGTGTGTTGCGCTGTGCTATTTATTTTGATTAGTTGTGGAAGTGCCTGCGTCGCCTGTAAACTGGTTGTTGACCCACGCAGCAGACAGCGACGCCGTTTAATAAGCCCATTAATCATACGCAGTGTGGCGCGCTAATTTATTTGCTCGCCACTCACCATTGTCAGTGCTTCAATTACCGTCCTTCCCCCTCTAACTAGCTGCCTACTTTCTGCACACATCACATAATGTATTTATCACTTCATCAGGCCATGCAGACCTTATCATCATCGCTGTCTTCCCTGCGTTGTATTCATCATCTGGGCGGCCCTTTTCCCCTTCCCTTAGTCTGCGCTGCATTGTGTCTTGTCTTGACCTTGCCCCTGTCCCCTTCCCTGGCCCTGCCGCCATTGTCCTTCCTGCCCCTGACTTCCTTTGTCAGTTTGGGCGTTTGAGTGATGTCTCCGAGCAGTAGACAGCTTCCTGGTCTCCTTATAATCGCATTGCCCTTTCTACTCAATTTACTTTATGCTGATGCTGTGCCGGCCTTTCATAAATTTCTGCTTCATTTAAGTCTTTTTATTTTGTTGTGTTCCTGTTGTGTTGCCAACGTGAGTTTATTGGAGAACAGTGGAAATAATTTCTCACAGGAAGAAAAAAGTGATTGAAGTGAGGTGGGAGATTTTTCGGAAATGATTTCTTTAATATATTTTATCGTAAAATTTCTGAAATTATTTTTAGGTATTTGATAAGCATATTTTGGAGTTTAATATTTTCATAAAACAGTGTGACTTTACACCGTATAACTGATGACAGTGTGGCCATTGTAGTTAGGAAAAATATGAGCGCTTATAAGCACAACATTTCTTTGGGAAGGAAATATTGAGTAAGATATTCTTTGCTGTAAAATTTCACAAAATTTCACACCATTTAAAGCCACTTAAAGTTTTCTCTGCTTTCTTTTCCAAGCAACAAAAACTCGCAAATAGCTTATATAAAACTCTCACACTGTCAAGGTTTATTTCCCTCTGCATATGCCGGGGACTGCAGTGGAAACTGCAACATTTTAATTTGATGTCACGAAAATATTTATGCGCTCGTTGAAAATTTCCCTTGGAAAATTGTTTTGGGGCGTTAAGTTTAGTGGGGCATTGCAGCATCCACTCCTTCCGAGCAGCTGCAGCTGCAGCTGCCATTGAAAGTTGCCCAGTTGCGAGGCGCGTTCCACGGGGCGTATGCTTTATGCATTATGTTATGGCATACTTTCGAGCGCACACGCAAAATAAATCGGAGCAGTAGCAGCTTCAGCACCCAGCCAGCCAAGTGGGGACCATCTCTTCCTCCACTTTCTGTGCTGGCGCGTTGAAAAGGAAATTTGCTGCCACACGAAAATATGTCTCATGATGCCGCTGTCAGCTGCAGTTGGCTTACATTGCTGAGCACTGGCTCCTTCAGCCCGGGTTCCTGCTGTACTACGAGTATTTTTGCCAGGACAAGAAATGCTGGCACTCTAACAATGGGAAATGCATTTTTTGTAGACCGAGGAAAAGCGTGTAGAGAGCGCTGAGCGTCCTGTGCAGTCAGGAGCACAAAACATGCAGCCAAACAAAGTGCAGGGAATGTAGAACAATTTTTAATAAATCCCATCATTCTGCCTCTGAGGACAAAGTTACCTGCGGATAGCAACTACTTGCCTTCCTCGAGAACTTGGCAAACAGACAAAGCCAGGAAGCTCTCGGTGCGCCGTGAGCTCTCTTGTCGTCGTTTCCTCAATGGCAACACTGATATGCAAATTGCGATGAAATACTCGTACTTGTGGCATAGCACAAAAAAAAAAAGAAAAATAGCAGACAAAGCATTCGGTTGAAGCTGAAGGCTGGGAAGGCCAAACAAATTTGTAACTAAATTGTCACCAGAAGCATGATGCTATGACAGCAAAACTCGAGATGTTGGCCGCAGGACCACAAGAAGATACATGATTCTTGACATTGGGCAAATACGAGCCCCAAAGGAAAAGCGTTTAAAGGCCAGGCATCCGGTTCAAGCGGTAGCATTAAGGGAAGATTTTGTGTCCTAGAAAGGACTTTGAAGGCGAGGCAGCCTTCAAATCTCCAATAACAGTTGGCTTTTTGGTTAAACGGAGACTAAACCATAAGTTTATGTTGCATTAAATGCATTTTCAGAGCCAAGTCAGGAGCTAAATTTGTGGAAAATTGAATTTTCAGTTCGTATTAAAGTGTTATTTCTCACAAATCGGTGGTTTCATTTAATAGGTAAAAAAGGTGAATAAAAATAGGCAATTCGGATAGAAAATGATTTGATTTCGTGGCGGAAAATGGAAATATTATTAAATGTCTATAAAGCCTAATAAATTGTTACCGTATTCTGTAGATTTAAATTGGTTCTTGCTAAATATTAAAGCAGAAACCTGAAATTTAAAGTCAGAAATATAAATAAAGGCTTAAAAATAGCATACAAATTGGGTGGAAAATATTTGAGGCAAATGCAAATTTAAATTGTTAATCAATGGAAATATTTTCAGGTTTCCTTTGGTTTCGATATGGATTCCCTCAATAATCCCAACAAGGCTTACTTGCACACACCCTTGTGTTCGAATGACCATCACAATTCGATGCCTTAGGCTCGAATATATTTCCCTTTCCATTTCTGGCCCAACGCCTCGAATTTTTGGGCCATAAAATCAATGGCAAATGCTGTGCTGTGCTGTGTGACACGCCCATCGAAAGACATCGTTTTTTTCTGCTTTTAAACCAGAGCCTCCTCTTGCACAATTGCTCCCCATGGACCGTGGGCGCCACCTTCCATGTCCCCATCTGTCATCCACAGCCCCCGCTGCTGCTGCTGCTGCTGCTGCTGCTGCTGCTGGCAATCCAATCCAATGGACATGAGCGAGAGTCTCTGCCGGCCACAAATTGCTGATGTCCTGGCTCTTGTTGCCGGATGACTTGCACCCAGCAAAGTCGCCGCTGTTTTCCCCTGGCAACAGTTGGTCCTCTGCTCCCCCATTGATTGCTCTCCGGACTTTAAAAGGGGTTGAGCGCAGGCAACTTGACATGGGGCCAACTCTTTTAAAATCCCAAACAGCATTTGGGCTGGTCAAGGCTGAGCCCCCGAGGCCGAGGCTCCGAGTCCCAGGCTTCCGGGCAGACAGTCGTTTGCGGGTTTCGTTGGCCTGCTGTTCGCACCAAATTGTTTGGCATTTTTGGGGGCAAGAAGACAACGAGTTGATTTGTCCATGAGGAGAGAGAGATTTCTCATAGCTGGCACACTGTCTGCCCCTCACCAAGTCCATTAATTGCTGCGTTCATCACTCATTCAACTTGGCCTACGACTTGTTGACACTCCAACTTGGCTTTGGGAGCTACAAAAAAAATGTTTAAAAATCAGCTGAAGATAGAAAGTTAAAGTAACTATAATTAAGGCTTAAAATTTTCAAAGAAACTGCGTTTAATAAATTAAATCCTTCCCAGTTGGCAAGGAACAACAAGTTGCCGTAAAAACAACTGCAAATAATCTTGCCAAAATACTTAATTATAATCCCCTTAGCAGGAATATGCCCATAAACCCATTAAAGTCTTGGATAACCAGCAAGAACTGAAGTAAAAAGTATTTACTTTTTGCCCTGATAGATTCCCTTATCGGCCATGTCGTAGTTGCACGTAATTGACTTGGAATATTATTCGATTTGCGCTGTAAATGACTTTCATTCAGCACTTGCACACACACTGCGGCAGACAGACATTAACAGGCGGGTCAGACAATGGGCCTATCGATGAGTAGAAGTGGAAGTGCTTGTGGATGTGGATGTGGATGTGGATGTGGATGTGGATGTGGATGTGGATGTGGATGTGGATGTGGGAGTCACACTCTGGCAATGGCAATGGGAATGGGAATGTGGCCGCTTTTGGTGTTAACATGTTGTCGTACAATTACCAGACCGCAAAGCGATAGCTACCGCTCCCATCTCCTGGTTAGCAGCTCCCGCTGCCGGATTCCCGCTCCTCCTGCTGCTGTTCCCGCTCCCGCTCCCATTCCTGCTACCGCTACCCCTCCTGTTGTTTGCCATCTTGTTGACTGTGTGTTTGCCACAACGTAATTGATGTCGGGACCCGGGGAACGTGAACGACCCCTGACTGCTGCACCTGCCGGCGGACCCACTGTGCGAGTTAATTGAATAATAGACGTTTATGTTTTATGTACCCCAGAAACACAGGCAGTGTGCGGCGGCTATCTATAAGTACACACATTTATTCGCACAGAAACAGCAAGCACCTCCTGTATTGTGGGGGGGCCTTCCCTCTTCCTATATATATATATACTATATATCTCTCTCCTGTTTTGTATTCTGGTGTGCTCGGCTCTGGCATATCTGTGTGATTTATGGCGCCCATGAGGGCATTTAGGCGAACAAATTCGGCCAAAGGAACAGCAACAGCAACACGCCAGCAACAGCAACAACTGACATAGAAAATCTGTCGAAAATTTCCCTTTTCCACTCAATATCTCACTTCAAATCAAATGTATCGAACGTAAATCCCCTTTTCGTCTTACAGATTTTTTATTAGTGCTTTAAAGCTTTATATATTTTGATAAATGCTTAAAATATTGCCTCCACTTCGGGAAAATAAATAGGTGTATGGAAAATAATATATATATTTTCAATTTGATCAGAATCTACATATTTATGACTTTGAATAAAGCCGAGCAATTAGCTTTGATAAATATTTATAGCCTGATTTATGGCCTTAGTTTGCATTGGAGAATAATTAGTGGTTTGGTATAAAATAATATATATTTTAAATAGCACAACAAATGATATTTTAAACTGCAGAGATTATAATTTGAATATATGTTTCTTTCTTATTAATGGGAACAATTTAAATTAAACGTTTTTTATAGTATTAAATTCATCAGAAATTAATCTTTAACTAGTGTATTTAGCTTTTACAGTGCCTTCAAGCTCATAACTTATTAAATACCTTCTTAAAAGTGCACTTTTTAATAACTGGTAACTTAATAAAGTGTTTTGTAAATACCCTCCATCTTGTTAGGTTTTCCCTTGAAAAATTTCCATTTTCTCAGTGTATAGAACAGCTTGGCCCCCCATTATTCCAATCAGTTAAATGATGTTTGTAATTTCACTTGACAACCCTGACGCTTGCTTTTATGTGCTCCTTCCGCGCTCCTCTCCTCGACGCCTAAGCATATTTTTTAATGACTTAACAATTGATGGCTTTTTGGGTCGTCGCAGCAATTGCGTTTTTACGATGCCTCCTCCGAAAGGCAAGGACATGAGCTTACATCGATGGAGCCCGGGATGCCGGAGCCACATGCCACCACTCCCCGCTTTAATCCAGCCAGGGAAAAGCTGAAGGAGACCCATCAATAATAACGTAAACATTTTGCCAAATCGCTTTACAATTTGCCGAAAAGAGGGAAAAAAGAAAGGAGCACATTTTCCGGCTGAGCCTTTCCTTTTCCTCTCTTTCTTTCTTTAGAACATGTGAACCCTGTAAGGGCGCCTGTTTTTCCGAGTCTCTGAGCTATTATTGTTATCAGCATGTAATCAGCAGCAGCAGCAGCAGTAAGGAAAATCAAGAAAACTGCCAGGAAAACTTTGCCCTCGAAATGCGAATGTGAAATTGCGAGTGTCAACTGCAAAGTCCGCCCTGTCAACGTATTTGCCGTCGTCCTTGGACTTGCTCCTACCAGGACTTTAATCTACCAAGTTTTCGTCAGAATTTCAGGCTGCATCCTAGCCTTTGGTTTTCCCACTTTGTTTATCTTCCTCTTCTCCCGCTTTTCCCCAACTCCTCAACTATGCAAATCCGCCTCGAGTTTGGCGTAGAAAGTTTTCAATTGAGTATGCAAAATAGATGAGGTTTGATTCTCCATTGGATTGCGACTGCCAATTTATGGCCTTGCAACAGCCTCAATAGCTTGGAAAATTCTAAGGAAATTTCCTACCTAAAGTGGAATTTTAAATTTAGTTGGTGGCTTCGTCTTTTATTAAATATGGAAATGTGCCACAGAAACTGTAAGCCACGTTAATTATTTTATGCAAAAACGTAGGCGGTGCGCGGGCAAAGACGAAAAGGCGAAGAAACCCAACAAGCCGGCGATGATTGCATTTTGCAGCTGGAAAAACTCGTGCGATTTCCCTCTTGCTGCTCCTCCTGCTGCTGCTGCTGCTGCTGTGAGCTCTGAAATATCCTTTCATTATTTTAATGAAAGACTGGGTCGGAAAACGAAACAAAAGAGGAGAACGAGAGTGAACATGAACTTAATTTGTAGCTACAATGAAACGAAAGAGTCGGCGCGGGGAAAGTCGAGTTAATTTTCGGTGAAAATTGAGAAGAAGTAGAAAGTTGCCTGTTTTAAAGAGCTTTTATATTTTCCGCCAGTCTCCCTCTCGCTTATTTCTCTCTACCAGTTGATTTTCCTGATTCCTGACAGCTGCTTCTGGCTTCTAGTTTTCACATTTCCATCCACAGGCACTGCTGGCACTCTTGGCAAATCGCCCCTAAAGAGGGGGAGGGAAAGAGGAAAGTGGTTGGAAAGGGAAAATTCCTCCTGATGGCAGCTTATTAGTGTGTGTGTGTTACTGCGTGACTGCAGCAATTTGCAGCCAGCCAAATGGCAAAGATCATGATGACGATGAGCATAATGAGCACTTTGACGTTGCGTATACGCATTACGTATACGCATTACGTATACGCCACCGGGTTTGCAGGAATTATGAGGAAAAACTCTGTCAACTGCTGCAGCTTAAAAACACTTCCCTCTGATTTTTTCTTTTATTTTGCCACCAATCAATTTTCACTGAGGCTGAGTGGCAATTTAAGAGCCGAAAATAAGTAATAATAAAAACAACAGAAAATCATTAATGCCAAGAGGCTACGCCTCCCCAAGGAGCCGAGAGCTGAGCTCAGCGGAGCTGCGCCTCTTGTCTTCTCGCGCGAACTCTTGTCGAAGGAAACTTTTTCAAAACTTCGCCTCGGAAACTTTTCAACTAATTGCATTACAAGCGGAAACGTGCACACACACACTGACACCAAACACGCTTACCGCTTACACACACAAACACCAGCACTAATACTGGCACACACAAGCGCGGCACGTTTCCGTGTCAGTGCTGCTTAATTAACAGCGCCAACGCTGGAGCTGGAGCTCCTAAAAGGACAGAAAGAGGCCCTCTGTGTATGTGTGTGGGTGTTGGTACACTGGGAGAATAACTTAGCACATTTTCTAGGCAAAAAAAAGGGTTCTGAATAAAATGTTTTTTCAATCTAATATAAGTTTTGGGTATAAGGAAACCTTTAAGTTAGTCTTCCAAAATTTGATTTAAAATTCATTTAATAATATAAATAGCTCCCTATATTTTTATATATTTTTTTTTCTTAGTGCATTAAATTAACAGCTCCTTCTCTTCCCCTTAAAACCCACCCAGAGGAGGTCCTGCAGTGGCTAAAGGCAGCCAGGCGAGCATAATAAACTAAGCGCTCTCCGTCTCTCCCTATGCCGCTGCTCTTGCTCCTGTCCACTGATGAAGTTGATTTAATTGCGCTTATGAGCGCCAGTCACCTCCGCCCCCTCTTTAGTACCCATCCTGCCTCCCTCCCTCCCTCCTTGAACCCCATTCCTAGTCCCAGCTCCCATTGCTGCCGCTCGTCACCCGTCGTTTGCCTTGGCGACATCATTTTGCCATTTGGCCCATGCCACCTTGTTTTGAGCTTCGTGCTCTACCTGCTGCCAGGTGTTTCCAAGCGGCCCGCTTCCTCAGCCAGTTTATGGCGTGTCCCACATAAATATTATATGTGAAATAAATATCATCCCACGGCAGCACTGGGGAATTTCATATACAGCTGAAATATTCAGTCTCACATGTGCACAGCAAAAAGAGGGAGTACTTGTTGGTGCCACTGGAAACTAGATTACTTTTTACTGTGTAAAATAAATAGTAAATAATTCGAGAGGATATGTCTTTGCAAAAGTAAATATCAAATGAATCAGTGCAAAATATATTTGCAAATATTTAATTTAACTACCTGAAATGTAAGCAAGTAATAGCTTCCTGTTTTCTAAAGAATTTTAATGTTTACTTAGCAAGAAATAAATAAGCTTACAAATGCGGAGGTAGCTTATATTTAACGCTCTAAATTTGTAATTGTTAGGAAGTTGTTTCACTTAATATTTATTTGTTAGAAAAACGTGGGCAGAAATAAATGTGTATAAAACAGAGGCAGTTTTAAAATGCCTTTCAATTAGCCATAAAATATTGAATTCTGAAGCAGTCTTTAGAAACTTCTTTTTAATTTAAATTATATAATTTAATTCCTGTCGCTCCCTTTTCTCTCTGTGCACCTCCCGTTCCTCTGCGGATTCCAGTGGCATCGATTGGCGATTAACCACAATTTTCCCATGCATCTGCCATCATCTGGCGTCAACCGTTGGCCCCCTTGGGGCTTACTCGTTGCGATTTAAAGAGCTGATAGACGCCCACACATCGACACCAAACCGACAAGGCCTCATGTAAATTAATAAACTTATAAATTATTAATGCACACACACACAGCGGGGGAGCAGCGGAGGAGGGAGAGACTCCCAGAGGCGGGAGGCTGAGGCCTAGTTGATTGGGTGGGCTGTTCTCGTGGCTTGCCGCCAATCAAATCTGACGGAAGTGCTCCTCGGGGCCAGCCTTTATTTCGGTCTCTCACTTCCGCTTCCTTGTGTTGTTTCCTTGTGTTTTCCGTGGCACAATGGACGTGTGCCAAGCTTGAATGGCTTTCTAATTAGTTCGTTCGCTTTGCCGATGATCCTTGAGGCCCTCAGGGGCCTCGGCCTTTGTTTCAGGCGGTCAATCAATAAGGTTCTTCCAACTCTCGACCTCGACCCGTGGCAGTTTAACCCTCTAAAGGCAGCATAATGGCTTGAAGAATTGAGATTAATCGAGCTATAAACTGCCTGAACTTTAGCTTTTAGCCTGAAGAGCTTCTAGAAGTCTAATTAAAGGCTATCAATAATTAACTATATTACCTATTCCGTATTATTAATTTAAAATTAAAGAAAACTGACTATAGAAAAGTTCCTAGATCTATAAAAGTACAATGGGTTAACCTCCTCGAAACCCAGGAAATGCGACACTTGGATACTCATCTCTTCTCTCTGTCATCTCTCTCTTATCCCTTCCAGCTGGGCAACCAGGAGGCCACCTGGGTGGTTGCAGACTACATCGCCAGCGCCGGCACCAACGAGCTGAGCGTGAACAAGGGCCAGCAGGTTGAGATTATCGAGCCGCCCACCGCCAGCGAGCCGGACTTCTGCTTGGTGCGCCTGAATCCGCAGCACGACGATGCCGCCGTGCAGGAGGGCCTTGTGCCCGTCTCAGTGCTCAAACCGCCGCCGGGCTCACACAAGCACGGATCCGGAGCCGGAACGGGTGCAGCCGGAGCAGCAGCGGGCTCACAGAAATCCGATATGCAGGATCAGGGTAAGTTGAACCTTTAATTTTTGTTTTTATTTTCTTTCTTGAATTAAAAAGTTACCTTTTGTATTTTAGGCAATCGCAGCAAGGCGGATGCCCTATCTTCGTCCACTAAACGTCGCGGTTTTAGCGGGTAAGTTTACAACTAAAATTCATGCGTTGAGAAAATATATTTTATCAAGGAACGGTTCTTGCGAATGTGGTTTTTATGAAGACAAACAATACTAATTTATTTAAAATTGTAACCCTAAATTCTGGTTTCTTGTGCGGGAATTCCCCAGAGTTTTTTTTAAAGCATCAAGAAACCCAGGGTAGATAAGGAATTCAATGGAGAATTATATTTTAAATGTATCAGGGTTTCAGTAGTGTTTAAAGCAATTAATTTTTAAATATATATAAACTCATTTATAAGATAAAAAGTTTATGAAATCATGTTTAATGTTTGCTGAGGGATTTATTTTATTAATAGTTTACCGATAAAGTTCTTAGAAAAAAACAATTATACCACAGTCAGAAATGTATAATAAACACTCAAAGATTTAGCCTCTCTTCCCAAAAGATATCCCCCCAGACATAGTTTGTTTTGAATAAATTTTAATCTTATTTTTGCTAAGCGATAACACACCTCATATCTTCGTTGTCTGGACAATTGGTCAGGGGTGACAAACAACAAATTCATAAATAGTTTTATAATATTTATCAGCTCCCTTGACGCCGGCATTCGTCACTCGTGCGTACTCCTCTGGGTCACCCGATAAAACCCACACTGCCAGGCCATATAAGACCAAGTATAAGAGCTTGTCTTTGGCAATTTATCATGCATTTAGCTTCCACTGCGATTGCTTGCTGCTTATCCATTTGTCATGCGTCACCGGCAAATGGCTTATTACCGAACTGTCTGTCAAAGGGGTTAACCGGAGGAGTGCTAATGCAAAGCCACCCGAGGGAATCATGCCAGCTCCACATGGGAATATATTATATGTCTTCAATTTGTTGAGGATTCTCTGCTGGTTTTTAGATTAAATTGGAGCAATCTCAGTGACTCACTGGAAGGGAATTTATCAATAGGGAGCTGAAATGAATATGTGAGCTAAATAAGAGTGAACTTTGAATTTTATAATATTAGCAGTTAGCAAGCTAAATTCTTCAATAGATTGCTTATTAATTTAATTAAATTTGCAAAGAATTACAAATAATAATCCTATTGATTCTATGAAAATGCACTTAAGGCCACTTTATCTTGCCATAAAACTTGTTGCCCCAAAGGTATACCAATATTTTTGCGCTGGACTATTAATCGCGTGTCGTACAGCTCAGGCACAAGTCATAAAGATATAAACCCATTTACACTGAAGAGTGCGGGGCAGCAACAACAATATAAACAGCAGTTGTGAGAACTTCAGCTGTGAGCGAAAAAAAAAATAAGCTCGAAAACAACAAGAATCATAAGAAGGCGCTCAGGCCGCTCCCGAGTTTACTCATTGTTATTGTTTCTCATTTTTTTTTTTCGCTCTTCTACGGGCAAGTTGTTAGTACACAAAGAGAAAATACAACAAGTAAAAAATTCCATAATAATAAGCATTTTTAAAAAGAGAACTTTATTTGCAGTCTAAACCCCAAAAGAAACCTTTTTCGAAAACAATTAATACTTTTAACAAAGTTAGAACGTAAAACTCTTTGTATTTAAATTTTCTGCTAGTGTAATCTCTTTTCTTATCTGCATTTATTTTTGTACATTTCCCGAAATGCATTTGCTTGCATTGATTTTTCTCCAGAAATCTAAAAATACACCAGGAGAAGCACTTGTTCCCATGCTCACAGCTTTGTGTTCAGTTATTGTTTAGACACGGTCTTGAAAACGTCTTTTTTGCTTTGGATTCTAAGAATTCCAGAATTTAACAATGGAAGTCACAAATTCCAATTCTAAAAGTGTTTCCAATGAGTTTTTATTTAAATACATATTGAAAGGCCTTGCTAGATCCCTATTCTCGGTTATCGCCAAGGAAAGCAGTCCCGTGTTAGTGCAGCGTCACCAGTCTCTGCGTGAAAATCGTAAAGGATTCATTTGCTATTGTTGTGATGATTTGCAAAAAATGGAGTAAGTTCGGATAAAAAACTTTGAAGAAAATTAAATATTTAGAAATTAGACACAACGAAACTTCTTTAAAACCACTTCTTCAGTTTTTTGAGACTTTGAAAAGCATTTGTAGAGTTTCTTGAAAATTAAAAAAAAATAAATTGATACAATTTGTATTTAATTTTAAATCCTATATGATTTTTTATTTAACTTCAAGCTTAGGTTCTCAATCCCTAGAGATATCTATGCTCCCCTGGGCCATACCGATAAATTTACTTCGTTTTTCGCAGTGCAACCTCTCCACTCTCTTCTCTCCACTTTTTCTTATTCCCCAGCCGAGTTTGAGTTAATGGGGGTGTGCGAGGGTGTTCGCGTGTGTTTGTGCCGCCGATTCTCCAGAAAATAACGAATGCCCAACGGGGAGAACCTTTTCCCGCAGCCAGCAGTTGCCTTTCCGCTCAGTTTACGATTAGACGCAGCACTGAAAGCGTCTCGGCTGCCTCAAATTTTTCGGTTCTTCGACTCTCTCTATTTTAGCGGCTCAACAATTAACGTGTCGCCGCTGCCGTGTTTTTGAAGTGCTCACCTCCGCGGGCCGCTTATCAACCGCCCGGTCATGTGCAACAACAACAACAGCGAATCCGCCGGCAGCCGGCCCGATAAGCTGGCCGAAAACGGTTTCCATTTCGATATAGCCGCCGTGCCAGTTGCTGCCAGTTTTTGCGGCGGTGACAAGTGCGATAACAACAATGTGACTTATGATTCGAATTCAAATTCAAATTCCAATTCAAATTGTAATTCCAATTCTAACTCGCAATTCCAAGCGCTGCAATTGAAACGCAGTTCAGCGCCCACCCACTCGCGTTCCAAGTCCATGCCCAGGCTCTTCAAGTCCATGTCCCTGAGCGTCCAGGGTAGTGGCAACAAGAACGGATCGGCGGTCCTGCAGCACCAGCAGTCGCTGGGCGGCCAGCAGTCGGGATTCCGCTGCGTTTGCTGCGAGCACGTAGCCGGAAAACAGCAGAAGCACAGGGAGCGACGATACTCACTATTATGGTTAGAATTTAATTGGATTATTATAAGTTGAGTCTTGGAAATGATAGCTAGAGAAATTGAAAAAGTTAGTTAAGGGGTTATAAAATAGGGTACAATCTGGAGAAGCATTTTTAATAAAGTTACTATTAGTTACCCCCAGAAATAGTTTCCTTCTTTAATTATTCCTTGACTAACCAAAGAGTGGCACATGATTTTTAATGCTTTGAAAATTAACCATTAACCATTAACCATTGAAAATAGAATCTTATCGCTCTAAGCTTTGCACTTAGGAGTTCCAAAATAGTATTTAAATAGCTTTGCTTAGGTTATGTCCTAAAGGTTTTCTATAATATACAAAACATGTCGATTTCCTAATATTTTATTCTCCTAAAAATCTGCTTTGAACTTAAGTATTTAATCTTCTATTTAATGCAAAAGCCTTTAGATATTCCACCATTATTTTCCTTAGGAAATCAGTTTAAAAGGAGTTCACTGAAAGAAGAATTTAGCCTTTATTTTCCTTAAGAAATTATCTTCAGGAGTTCTGTAAATAAATGGTTAAATATTCATAAAACAAGCTTAAACCGTATATAAATATTTTCTTGAGAGTAACACACATAAATTGCGCTGCAAGCTTAAACTTAATATTTAGCTTGTCTTTTATTTTGTGTTTGTTAATTTTACTTGCTTAAAAAAAATAGCAACTTTTCCAGAAACAAAATTTCCCACGAACTGTCACTAAACGCTTTGTAATTATTCACACTCACTTCACTTTCCTAAATATTATTAGCTCATCAGCAGCGCAAAATATTTGCAAGTCAGCTTAGCCCTCTGAGGAACACGGTTCAAAATTTAGCTTTAAATATATATAAGAACAAATTTAGTTATTAGGTAATTACTCATTTGTGGCGGTGTTCCACCTCCTAATAATCTCAGCTTTAGTCTCGACTCGCATCCAATTTCAAATCCATAAGTTTCCTCGGACTTGGCCTCACGTTCAATTAGACGCCCTCCGTCTCAATTGCAATAACAAGCTCTTGGGGTATCATGTGGCTCATGTTTTTCGTGCGGCTTATCAGCTTCTCAATTGCCCAACTTAAATCAGCTTTAATTCTGTTTTTGTTTTTGTTATTCAGCTAAGCCTGCAGCAGAAGGTATTACAGCTGTTGGGGAATCATTCTTGTGGAATTTCATGTAACTACTATATGTATTTTTATACTCTTGCAACCTTTATAGGTTTAAATATATAATGCTTCGAGTTTGGATTTAGATATATTCTCTATTCCTAAATTTCCCCTAAGCTTAGGCAGGCTTACTTCAATTCATATTTACATTTAAGGCTTGTTCATAATCTTCAAAACATTGTTTTTGTTTGATTTTTTGCATTTATTATCTACTTGTTAGAGTATTCCCAAGGCTGGGCCTCGTTGACTCTAGGTTTTCATTTCCTCAAGTTGTGTTTGTTGTGTCATGAGTAAGCTGCCTCGTCTGGAGATCTGGCCGAATGCAGAATTGAGTTTGATTTATCGACACCACCAACGTGTAGTGCTATCCGGTCGTTCCTTCAATCCGGATAGTTATCATTCATTATGCAGCTGCAGTGGCCTTTCTCCGGCACGTTTGTTTTTCGTTAGATAGACACGTTGTTTGTTGTTTATCCAGCAGCAGCAGCAATTGAGCTTCATTTAGTTTTTTGGGCGAGATAAATGTGAGAAGGTTTATCGCTGGATTTTCCCCACACACAGTGTTATCTTTCCAGACTCGAGACGCTGGTGGAATATTTATTTTGTTGGTGATTTTTTGTGCGGTCTCCGCTTGTTCTTTTTTTATTTTTTGAGAAAAAAAAAACATTTACCGAAATCAAAAGAAGCCTCTGTGTTTTCGGCTCCCCCTTGTTTTTCCCCTCAATGTTAATAATAGAAGTAAATAGGGAATTACCCCAACACGAAAGCTTGGCAACCGGTTTCGTTTTTTTTTCCAACCGGCGTTTACCATATAATCATGCAATTAAGTTTCTAATACACCCTCGATCGAAACCTGTTGTGCACAGCTCAATGCAACCGATTAGAGTTTAGTTTTGCTTAATTTAGGGTGAATCTTGCTTATATCGAGGCTCTATTATGGCCTTCGCTCTGTCCTTTCTTAGTCAGCACTTCGTCATTAGTTGTGAATATGAAAGATAAGGCGCGACCGAGTAGGAACTTGAACGATAACAGGCGGTTATGCGTATTAATCATACGCAATGTGGGACCGCAAAATATAAAGAAACGTGAATAAGAGAAAGAGAGAGAGAGAGAGAGGGAGAACGGCTCTCTGATTGATTTCTGATTTGTTTTGATATTGCGGAATTTCTATAAATTACATTTTCAGGCGAAATATGTACTTATTTTCATTATTTTTTTAACAATCTTATCGCACTTGGCTTCAGCCTAAGGGAACATACCCGCCAGGCTCTCCTGGGAACTATTTTGTACTTATTTTTCCCTTCGTTTCCATTCGCTTCTTGTGTTCCCCTGTGAAAATTGCACAACAACACTTTCAATATTTGCACACTAATTGGGCACTTTGTTTGCTGCTGGCTCACTCGAGTGAGCATTAAGTGATGGTAGTTCCTCTTCGTCCTGCTCCTTAGTCCTCCGGCCGAACATGAATATAGATTATTGCTCGAGTCACCCGCCACTTCCAGTTCCACTTCCACTTCTAGTTACACTTCCATCTCTTCCCCGGCTGTCACTTTGGTCAGGACTCTTTGTCTCAAGCACTGTGTCAATATGCGCGTGTGTTTGTCCCGGACATATGCAAAGGGATCGGGGACAGGGCAGGGCAGGACATGGCACGAGCGAAGTTAGGCACCGGATTAGGTAAGGGGAAGTGTGGTGTGCCTGCTTAGCAGCGTGTGCCGAGTCCAATGAACTAAATGGAGAAGGGACTTGTTTGGGTATTGGTATTGACCCAGTGAGAGGGAAAATGTATTTTAATTTATATAATACTTGTACTATATATATAGGTATAAAAACATTTTAAAAATATTTAAATACGTTGCCTATCTACAAAGATTAAGGAAATATTTAATGTATATTTAGATAAATAAACAAAATTAAACGAAATATTTTTTATATATATTTAAAAAACACATCCAGCTATGTATTTGAATTTATATATAATATTTATTTTATATTTGTAGACTTTTTACGCTACTATTAAGTATGAAATATTGAATCTGTTAATGTTAAAAATATTTTTGAACTGTTAAGACATTTTTCTTGGTCTTAAAATAAGAATTTCGTGTTTCAAAACAATTTATAACTTTTTAAAGCATCCAGCTAGAATCTTAGAAAGCTAGAAGAAATCAATATAAAGGGTCAGCTTAGATACTAAAGTACTTTTCAATGATATTACATTTTTCCTATTATCAATTACAAAATTCAAGTTCTGGTACTTATGTATCCCTAAATATTATTTATCACAGTGCACTCTTAGTACTCTCACAACAGGATACGGAAACTGCAAAAACTGCTAGCTTTTGTTGCATACTTTGCGGCGACCCCATTAATACGCACACCCACGCACACTTACCACACACATTGAGCGAAAAGAGACACTTTGGCTATTTGCCTAAAACATTACATCAGCCAAATGAATTTTGAACGTGAACAAGCTCGTAATAAATTAAATACAATTCCTGGAACTGAACCGTTCTCGCTGAATTTGGCTGACCAGTCCTAGTCCTAGTCCTAGCTGTAGTCCTCGCTCCCATCCTGCAGTATCCTCGAAAAGCGCGTCCCTTCCCATGGCCCGCTGTCTGTGTCAATGTTTATTTTTACTTTGAATTATGTTACATGCCATTGGCTCCTCCACTCCACTCCACAGCCACTCGGCGGCTGACTTTTCTCCGCTCTTTTTGTGTTTTGTTTAATTGAAATCGATTTTCGAAGCGTTTTAAGCGACTAGTTTGCCGATTAATTAAGCTTAATTAATATTTTATGCATGGCATATTTAAACAAAAAGCTGGCTGACTGTGGTTTCTGCGGTTTCTGCTCATTGCATTTTCACTGACCACAAAATGTTCACTTAGTTCTCGATTTTACCAACCCCCCAACTTCCCCCTGGAAACCCAAGCCAGCTGCCTCGGTCCGGGGCTGATTAATGACATCACAAAAAGTCGAAACTTGACCCATAAACTTTGCTCTTGCCTGGAAATTAATCAAAGGAGCGTTGAAAGGAATAAATATAAGTATACTTTTCCTCATTTTTACGGCAGATGCGGTAAAAACTTGAGGCATAAAAAGCGGAATGAAAACGAAATAAGCGGAAATTTGGCTTTAAAATTGTAGAATCATAAAACGATTGAAAAGAGGCAACTTAAGAAAGGGAGGGGTAGGTAGGTGGTTTTGGAAGACAAATACATTTCCACACACTGTGCGAACGGCGACATCCGAACAGCAGGCGGGCGGTTGGTTGGTTGGTTGGTTGCTTGGCTGGCCAAGTTAGCAGCCGATGCTGGCGACAGTCTGATGTTGGCCACGCAGCTGGACAGCCATCGAGCACTTCGCTTTATTTCACTTTTATTTGTCATGCCGCTGGCGTGACGATATGGAGGAATTCGTGCACACCAGAACCACCATTCGCAAGTTCCTGTACCTAAAGAACATCTTCCCGCGAAAGTATCTCGGCCAACTGTCATTTAACTGTCGAATCTCTCCTCTTTTCTAGGCGCAACTGGCTGCCGCTGATCAATCGCAAGCAACAGCAGCCCAACAACAGCAAGGCGCCGCTGGTGAAGAAGCCCTCGGAGAAGAACATCAGAGTGAGTAGCGTCGAGTGTGTGCCGTGTGTGTGGTGCCACTCGCGTTTAACGAGCATGAGCGTTTATTTATAACATTTGACGTTTTTCCCCTCCTCATTCACCCCACTAGGCACCGCAGAAGCACGCCGACGAGCTGGCCGAGCAGCATCAACCAGGTGGCAGTCCCGCCACCGTGGTGCCATCCTCACAATTCCCCTCGAGCACAGCCGCTGCCGGGGACTACGAGCCGGATGAGGAGCCTGGACTGGAGCTGCCGCCGCCCATGAAGCCCATCCAGGAGCCGCACCTGATTGCCAACGGACCGCCCGCATTTACCAAGGATGCCAAGGAGAGCTCGGCCAATTTGGTGAGTTTCTAAGTCCGTCATGGATCTGTACACAGATTTCCCAAAGGAGTCAAGGAAGGGTGGTTCGTTTAGAAGCGAAAGTATTGATTGTACTTGAAATAATACGATATTCTGAGGAAGATTTGATTAAAAGTTATGCTTGATAAAGAATATATAGGAGATATCGATAGCATAATTAGAAGAATTGTTTTGTTTTTAGGGTAAAATTAATTCAAGGTGTAAATTGTGCATTTGTGGGAATGTTGACTCTGGCTATAATTAAGAATTTCCTAATAAAATACGCATATTCTATTAATAACTAATTAAAGTATATAAAT
The DNA here is from genome assembly GCA_008042675.1 of Drosophila seguyi. Classification (NCBI taxonomy): domain Eukaryota; kingdom Metazoa; phylum Arthropoda; class Insecta; order Diptera; family Drosophilidae; genus Drosophila; species Drosophila seguyi. The sequence continues at coordinate 69,970 of VNJU01006655.1, read as the reverse complement.
CTGTTAAATTATTATAATTTTTTTATTTACGAATGACATTAAATTTATCTTAACTTGTTTTAAAACTTTTCATAACATTTTCAACTTGTTTTGAAATAAATTTTTAAACTTTTAATGCTTTAAGATGTCTAACATCCATTTTGTTACTGAAAGTAGATCTATACCTTACCTACAAATGTAAATTTGAAATATTTGCTATGGTTAATGATGTAAAAATAATATTATTAATTATTTTACTTTATTGGAAGACCCTAGTCCACACTATCCTCAAAAAAGAACCTTAAACTCATGCTAAAAGACTTGAAGTAGCCTCAAAATTGCCCCAAGAGAATATTGCATTATTTGGAAAACCAAAAATTGAACCACCCTACCGTGAATGATATTCCCAGTGGCACCTCGCCCGAATCCGCCGCCACCCACTCGACGTGGGCCAAGTTTGTTTGTTTAGCACGCAGCTAGCTCCTCTAATATGTGTTTCCCACACAAATCAAAGCGGTTTATTGTGACTTTGGCCCGGCCGACTCTTCTTCATCGACGTCATCGGCAATCCGAGCACGAGCTCTGCTCAATTAGAGAATGTAGCATCACCCTCACACACATCCTCCCTTGTGGTGTGGGATCCTCCTTCGGTTCTTCTCCGGGGCCAGCCACCTTTGCCATAAATGCGCCACTTTATTTTGTTTACCCACCGAGCAGGAGAGGTACCGCGGCAGCAAGTGAATAGATAGAACAGAACAGCTCAGGCCGCACCGCAGAGAGATACAGATAGAGATACAGAGACTGAGATACTCGCACTCGCAGATACGACGCATAAATTTCGACAGTCAAATTAGCCGTAGACTTTGTCGGATGATTGTGACGTGAATGTGTGCATGTGCGTGGGAAGGGGGCGGGACTTCCACTCCGATTGGTACTTTTGAGAGCAAATTACAGGGAAAGGATACACGGGCAATGAGTCTGCTCCCTGGCGCTGATTCATGTGCTCGGGAATGTTTTGGCCTTAAATTATGCAGAATTCGGTGCAGTGAGTGTTTGCCTTGGCACTCGAACGGCCATAAATTAGGCAAGGAAAATCGAGCTTGAATTTCGCCCATTAAAGTTGATAGATAGTCCAGCGCATTGGGATTAAGTCATAGAGCTAAAAACAAGTTTGCCAAGTGATTAAAGTCCTTAAAGGCTAAAAGAAGGTAGGAGAATTTAAATTCAACATACTTTGTTTTAGTCTGAGGATTATCAGGTCATTTTTGCTTATAGCACACATTAAATTTACAGAAATTCTCATTAAATACTGACCTTGTTTTATGGTTTATTCAAGCTCTATGTATTTATAGTTGCCTTTCTGTCAATCTAAAGTACTTGGCACAAATGGTAATATTTATTTTAGAGGAGAAAGAGACAGGACCCATTGCCCAGAACAAAGCCACTCTTAGTTTTATTCCCCTTTACATCTTTGTCTGTACTATATATTTTTCTAATTTGAATAAAGTGCTCTGGCAGTAGATATGACAAAACAGTCCTTTGCCTTTTAATTTCTCCCTTCTTTCTGTGCTGATTATTAAAATTCATGGCATAATCAGGCTGCTAAGCACTTTGGAGCCTTCGAAAGTTAAAGCCATGATAGCAAATTCACTTTAAAAATGTTTAAAAATTTCCTACATTAGTTTTTAATATTTTGCTTTCCTAAAAAACTATTTAGATGATTAGTTTAAAGTGCTCTTAAAATTTTACTCATTCCCCAATAGCTGCACATTTTAAGTGCAAGTGCTCTTCCCTCATCATGGATCACCCTCTTCTTTGGTGGTTTTAAAGTTTGCCTGGCTGACTCCCCCTTCAATTTGATTAATGTTTCGTTTCGGTTCGACGCTGTTTGGAGAGCTCCCTAATTCAGTTGTCTCGCATCCATATTCCGGGCGATGTGTCCGTCGCCAGAGCGTCGCCATTGCTATGGCCACTTTGTCCGTCAATAAATTGAATGTCGTCTGGTCGGGTCTGGTCTGGTTCTCTATATTCTCTATTCCAACGACGACTACGACGACGACGCTGATGATGATGATGATGTTGGTGATGATGGCTTATTAGCCGAATTCGCTAGCCATGTAAATTTTGGCTGCCTTTTGTGCAAGTTGTTTCGCCTTGATGCGTCAACATTTAATTGTATTCTTTCCTGTTTACAAATTATATACTCTGTGTATTTTTTTCTTTGCCTGTTTGCCTGCCAGGGTGCGAAGTTCTTAACTCAGTTAGGTTACTGTTACCGTTCTGCTGTATCTCTCTTTGTTTTTTGTTTTTGTCGCCTTAACTTTTTGGCACAGTTGGCATCGGGGTCTTGGCCTTATTCCTTGAGCCACCTTTGTTTAGCCCGCCTATTTGCATTGTCATTAATTTTTAATAGTTCTCCATGTCGAATTTCGCGCCCTTTGTGAGTGGTCTATATGGTATATAGATATATATATGTATGATCCATTTACTATGCGTATGTTTGTGTGACATCAGTCGCTGCAAGTCCCCGCCACCTCTCCTTTTTCCAACAGGCTAATTAAATGTCACACCACTTAGATGTGTGTACGTCATTGCGTGGGTACGTGGCTGGACTGTTTTCCTTTTAGATGTTTTTTGTTTTTTGCTTGCTTTTTATTGTTCTCTCCTTGAGTTGTTGTTTTTATTGCCGTTCCTTTTAGTCATTGTTTTTATTTCACTTTTTTTTGTAGTCGTCCCTAATGTAAAACTCAGTGTCCGCTGATATCAGACTTCCTTTGTGAAAATAAATCTAGAGTTCGAGGAATCCCCAGCAATTAGTCCGCACTTTAAAGTAGGTCAGTTGCTAGGAAGCCTTAGGTGACTCTTTTTGTTCTTTGAATAATATTTGTTCTATGTGAACTAATATTATATTTTAATATTTGATTTATTTTGGTTTAATCTTTAACATTTGCTTATGGTTGAGAAAAAGGAATTGAAGTAAAAACAATTCGAGATGTATGTACCCTTGCAGCTAAATACTCATTTGATCCAATTATTATCGATACTCACTTTTGATTTAAAACACTTTTCTGCACTACTTTTTATTAGGTTAGTAAATCTTTACGTTAGAAATAACATCTTTAGAACTTTATTGTTATTATTTTTATTTTTAAAATTTGTATAAATGAGCTATGCTTTTTTTCGGCTATTATTGGCTTTTTAGCTCTCAAGCAGATCTGTAGAACACATAAAAATATGTGAATTTTAAATCAATATTTATTGATATAATTATTGTGAAAAACTCACCGCTTTAAAGGCCATAACTCAAAAAACTGCTAATTTCGATTCGGGAAGCATTTTTGTGCAAGTTTTTATTAAAATAAAACTGATTGCCGAGTTTACTAATTTAAAAAATTAAATTTTTATCGATTTTTTCGATAATTTTAATGATGTAACCCCTTTTAAAATTTTGAAAAAAAAATGAATAAAATTTGTTTTCTGAAATTTGTAAATGTTTTTCTTTCTGGCTTTTTGGCCATCATTTGCATCCCAGAAAACCTCAAATAATTTGATTTTTGGGGATTTAAATTTATCTATATAGGAAGCCATATTTTCATATGATATTTTAATAATAAAATCGAAAAATATTAACCTTGTGCGAAATAATTGCAAAATAAATACTATAAAATAAATAACAAGCTTGTTTTTTCAAATTTTTGCTCAACCTTTCCTTAAAGTCCCAAATTTATGACTTAATTCTTTACGAACCTTAAAAATCTCAATCTTCTCACGAAAAATGTATGTTTCAATTATAATTGATAAATAATACATCCGTAGGTATTTCCTTGTCGATCAGCACAGCTAATAGCTTCCTCGAGAACATTTTCGCTACCGCAAAATGCGAATTAATTTATGTATTTAAGAATTTATAGGAAAAACAACAACAACAATCGCAACAGAGCAAAGCAAAGCAAAGCTACACACGGGGAATACAAAGAGAGCTCCCTCAGCCTGAGACAACCTCTCCGGGGGCCCACTCTCTAGGTCTTCGTCCATATCATCGCCATATCTCTCTGTTTAGCTTTCGCTCACTCGATACTATATGCGTGCCATACAATTATTTCAACGCTTTTCCTCAAGTGACTGCGACGAAATTGTTGGCGAAGCGTTGATTGAGAGTTTCTTTTCGATGTCGCAAGGGGCTGGGGGGTAGAAATCACTCTCCCACCCATTCCCGTTCGTGTGGGTGGGATTTGTTGTTTTTGGCGGCGGGGGTGTGGCAAGAAGGGGTGCCTCTGCCGCTGCCTGCCTGGCTGCCTCGCTGCCTGGCTGCCTACATATGTAAAACATGCTGGGCAACAGGCGAAACTATTAGGCTCGTCAGCCAGTCGCTTTGCTCAACGCCCGGCGCTCAGTCGCGTTTCGCCTGTCGCCTCTCGAGATTCTCGGTTTCTCGGTTTCTCGGGCTACCCTCGGTGCGCATTGCCAAAATGCGTCGCCGTCGCAAAGTCCTTATAAAGGCCGCATTTAATTCGTTTTTGAAAGACAGTTTTCTATAAAAGGAAGAGAGGAATAAAAAAACAGAATAAAAAGCAAAAACCATCCACTGTGCGCTGGGAATTTTAAGCAACACGTGCCATGAGCTGCTTTTTCCGTTTATTTGTAAGCCGCATTGCTCCGTGTTGTAATAGCGTGTGCAGCAATCCCTTTTTGTTATTATCAACCTCTTCGATTCCGTTTGCCGATGACAAATTCCAAATTTCGCCAAGCCCAAACAGCTGACCGTTGTTAATCTTATCGCGGAAAAGAAAACAAAAAAACAAAAAAAAATTTGTATTTGTATATGAATTGCGCTCTCAAAATATAGTAAATCTAAGAAGGTGGAAATTAGCCTGACTTCAGCTACGAATTTTCTGGAATGATATTCTTAATTTTGAAGAGTTTTCAGATTAGTTTCCTTTGTGTTTAGGGATTTTAGACATTTTTCCTTTGTGTTTAGTGATTTTAATCATGTTTTTGGTTGATTTAGTTTAGAAAAAGTCATACAAATATATTTTTTGCTTGAATTAAAATTATATTAAATGAATTGCTACATTTTAAAGTCCATTAAATGTTGCAAATGATTGTAGGATAATTTTTATTTTGAAAAAAAAAATATAGTATTTTATTTATATGTACTGTAGTTTTCAAGTATTTGCGATTTATTCATCTTGAAATAGAGCTTTTTTAATATATAAATCATTAAAAATAGTTATAGTTTCTTAGTAGAAGATTTATTGAATTTAGCTAAAGCTCATAGTAATATTTTTAGTGAAATAAATATTTAAACTCAAGGAATTTGCTACATTTTATTACAACTTAAATAAATTTGGGGCAAACTAAAATTATATAAAAATGATCTAAAAACACGAATAAAATCCAAATATATCTTTCGTTATCAAACTTCAATACCTTTTCCAAGTGTATCTTCCTATAATGTAATGGAAAGTTTTGCCAAAGAAACACTCAGTTCGAATCGCGGCTAGTTATACAATGTTATCTACTGGCTTGCGGGCAAACTTTTCACCATTAACTAAAGCAAATTTATGTTATAAATTTAGTAAAACCAACAAGAAACTCACGTATGCGTGCGAATGTGGGTTCTGTGGCTGTGTTTGTGTTTGGTTAAGTTTGTTATTTATGCAACGGCAACGAAAATAGCGAAAATAACTGAAATTAATTGCGGCGTCGGCCCTGCGAGTGGGAAACGAAAATAAGCGAGTGATTCAATATTCGCGGTGAACATGCAACCAGCCGTCCGTCCCTCTTGAATATATTTATTTTGAAAATTGCCACAAAATGATAAAAGCAATTCCCACACTCAAATCGTATTTGTATTCCCGGTCCGATTGAATTCATCGTTTATTCAATTTTCTGGCCATTTTCATTAGCTGGGAATATAGATTGTTAGGCTTAGACGAGGGAGATATTCAATCAAGTGCCTGGAGAGCGACGGCTATCCATTTTCCAGAGGGGGGTTGGGGAAACTTTTTCAATTAGCCGCCTGCACGAGGGGATAATGCAATAATCGGTGCTGCCAAAGGATGCAACTTTCTCATTATGTATTTGACCCGACCATCATTGAGTTTCCTTTCCCCCTTTTCCGTGTGTCCTTGCAGGCCAGCACCGGCAAAATGGACGGCAATCCACTATCGGAAATTGAGGAAATTGTCAAGACGACAACGGTGAGTGCACTTGGTCCTGCCCAGAGCGAGAGAAAGCAGCTAACCCTTTCATCCCTTCCCATTCCCTCTATCCAGGAACAACACGAGTCCAACAGTCGCGTGGATGGCAACGGAGGAGCGGAGAATGCCAGTACCAATGGCCACGGACGCTCTCACGACAACAACCATGAAGAGGTGAGTTGTCGAGCTAAACTTTTGCCCTCAAGTGCTAACGATTGCCCATTATTCACATCACAGAGTCACAGTGCTGTCCCAGACAAAGCTGCGGCTCTGAAGAAGCGGCAGTGCGTCTTCGCGGAGCTGGTGTCCACGGAGGAGTCGTATGTACAGGATCTGCATGAGATTGTCAATGGGTAAGACCACTTTGATTGGGTTTTTTAAACGAACTAAAGCCTAACTTGGTTTGTCTTCTTCAACAGTTACATGTCAGAGATCAACAACACGAACAGTGATATTCCCATGCCCGAGGATTTAAAGGGCGGCAAAATGAAGTTGGTCTTCAACAACATCAAAGACATTTACGAGTGGCACAGGGAGTGAGTATAAATATATAATATAAACATATAGAAAAGCTTATTTAATTTGTTTTCTCATATGCAAAGCTTCTTTCTGAGGGCCCTGCGCAACTGCCAAAAGTCACCAGCGGATCTGGGACCGCTCATCAAGCGCTCAGCCACCAAATTCGCCCTTTACTACACCTATTGCAGTAATAAGCCACTGTCCGAATATATAGTCAGCGCCCATTATCAGTATTTCGATTGCATACGCCAGAAGCTGGGACATCGCCTGGATGTAAGTTTCAATTTGAATAAATAACCAGCCGTTTTTAATCCAACAAACTTGTTTTCTCCAGCTGAGCAACCTTATCATCAAGCCGGTGCAGCGCATCACCAAATACGAGCTGCTCATCAAGGAGATCATCAAGGCCACCGAGGGTGCCGGCCTTTATAAGGAGGTGCCCATGCTGCAGGAGGCCTACCAGCAGATGAAGGTGGTGGTGAAGACGGTCAACGATATGATGGTGGTGCTGCGCAGTCTTCAAGACTTTGACGGAGAGATCACCGCCCAGGGCAGCCTTCTGATGCAGGGACCCATGAACTGTATGGTGGATGCGGGACAGAAGCATCGCGAGCTGCAAGTGTTCCTCTTCCAGCAGATCATCATCTTTGCGGATATTGAGAAGGCAAAGAATCAGTACTCCAGCCCCACATTCAAATACAGATCGCACATACAGGTGAGGGAAGAAGGGGATTCTCCATTTAAAATAGATTTTTAATTCTTTATCTTCACCCTGCCCAGCTCAATCACATGCAAATGAAGGAATTGGGCGATTGCCGCTTCCAGATCAAGTCAACGGACCCCAACAAGATACCAGAGGTCACCATGATCTGCCAGGCGGCGACGCAGGAGAGCTATGCGGGCTGGCGGGACATGCTGAACAAGATCCTGCAGCAGCAGAACGACCTCATCTTTATGCTCTCCAATCCCCTGTCTACCAAAAACAAGTGAACGCCGTCACGTTCTAGGGAAGAATTCCAAATTCCAAATGCGAAAGCAAAATGAGAAAAGCAAATCAAGCAAGAACAACAAACAAAAACGAAAGTATGAGAAAATATATGATATTGTAATGTGTTTTTGGGGCAAAAGTGGTGAGCATTTGCCTCGCACACTCGTTTTCCGTCTGTGCGTCTGTTTACTCTTCGTTTTGCGCCTCACAACACAAACACTACACACCCACAAACACATACACATACACACACAAACATACTCAATCCTAATTTGTATGTTACTTGTAATTGTAATTTATTTATTTCGACATAATCCTGCGTTGAGCCTACATTTAAGTACCTAGTTTGGGCCGTTTCCGTTCTGTATTAGTAGTTTTGGTTTCGTTTTCTGTTCGCTTTCGTTTCCGTTTCCGGTTTTGTGTGTATATGAAACGCCAAGTATTATATGCTCAAGAATACCAACTACATTGTGTGCATTTTTAACTTAATTTAGAGACCCTCTTGCTGTTACTTTTACTTTCATTCACTATTTGAATTTTAATTCATGGACGAACGGCAGCCGCAAACTTACTCAGAATCAAACAAGCAATTCACATTTTTCGTTTCGTAAACGCAGAGTAAGGGTATATAACTATTCTAGCCTTAGTTCGGTAACTAGTTTTAGTTTAACTGCTAAACGTTAATCATAATTTAAGCCGAGATTCGTGCAACTTCGTGAAATAATTTAAGCGTAACTTTAGTTTATGAATGCAATGCAAATCAACGTCTTTGTACTTTATGTTTATAAAAATAAACTATGTAAGCTTTAAACGTAATCAAAACCAGAAACACGATAAGTCTATCCTCTTAATTTTAATTAAAGCCCAAAAAAATAAAAACAAGCGCCTGCTCAGTTGTAATTTCATTTCGTTTTGATTATTGTTTCCCACATATATTTTCAGTTGTTCCTCTCAGAAATAGCTTGTAAGAAATGGAACCCTAATACCTTAACAACAAAAAAGATAACACTTAAGCCAAGCTGATTTTTCGAAGCATATTTCTCCCCTTGGTGTCGTCTGTGCGTTATGGTTAGTTGGTAAGCAGGACAAAGGAGGCAGTAAGGATAATGTACAGTGTAGCATACGATGATAAGTCAGTCAGTTAGTCAGTCAGTCAGATATTAATGCGTGTTTCCCTTAAGCAAAGTAACTTAACTGACAACCGCCAGCGGACCAGGATTTGATGATTAAAAACGATTAAAATGTAAAAAGCACGAGACACGGAAGTTACTAAGCTAACTAAGGTTGTTCACATACACACACAGAATATATACTCTTGAATCGATCTTGTCTCAGCCTCAGTCTCAGTCTCTCCCTTTGAAAGCAGCACCCACTCTTAACACTCTCACAGTCTGGAACATGATTGCAATTTGAATATATATCAATGCGAAGATGAATAACAATAATGATTTAGCATAGCTAAATGTGTAGGAAGCGAGCATGAAATGTATTTTTTTACAACAAATTTGTGAAACGAACCTCCGGCAACCAAGCATAATTCGTAATTAAATGTTAAAGGATCGGAGCATGTCGGATCGGATCGGAGGACAAGCAAGCGCACAGTGAGAAGAGAACTAAACCACAAGGCAACATTTTCTACATTTTTGCACTAAAATAGAGCTACTCAACTCACCAAACAACATGTAACATACTGAATCTGAATCTGAATCTAAATCTGAATTCTTTTCGATTACATTTACATATATATACGGCACTTACCGATTAATTAATTGTTGTACTTGAATCCCCGTCGAAATTCTAGATAATTGTGGTGTAATTGAAATGTGTGTTTTAGTTTATCAAATTAATCTAATCTAACTTAATATAAATATATACTTACATATACCACATAATGTGACATGAAGTAAACAACCAACAAACGTGTTAATCTGTGTTTTAGCCAAGTAAGCAAAAAGCTAATAGCCATTATTAGCCGCAGGCCAACTTTTCCCTCTCCTCGCCAGTCGGAAATATGGCCGCTTCGAGATCAACATTCGGCCGGGCTGAAAGCAACAAATATGAATATATCCAGAAATCAATATGCAAATTGTATGTAACCAAAACAAAGCATGTAATCTGAATTTAACAATTTTCAAAGTGAATAAATAATAAAGCGAAAAGTAGCTGAATAAACTTAACATACTCAAAGGAAACTCGTTTTTACATGTAAAACTTACATGTAAGTAAGTTCTGTCAATTGTGGGTAGATGTCGCTGTAGACATGTAGGAAGTAGAGGTAAGTCCATGTAGAATTTGGTATTTTTTGTTTTAGAAATTATGTTTAAATATTTTATTATTCATTGGTTAAAATTTTAATGATCATAATTAGATTGTCTGTATTCGTCGATATTTTTTATTATATATTGTTTCTGTATTAATTTATTGGGTTAAATAATCTGAATATAGAATTTAAAATGAATTGAAAAATATCAAATAATGAAATTTAATTATGTAAAAAATAATACCAAATATAACAAGTTCCGTTTCAAGTTGTTAATAAAAGCATTTTCTGTTTTATTTCAAGTTTAATTTTAGTTAATTTAAGACTATCTGTAAAAATGCTATTCAGTTTTGAGCAAGCTACTGTGCGCCAATTGATCTACCTTCTACATATGCTACTAGTTCCCAGAGCCCCTCCACACTCAGACACCTCCCCGCTGTGCCTGTCCCTCGTCGGTGATCTCGGTTCCCGCAGCCGTGGCCGCCGCCTGATGCAGCTGCTTCAGCTCATTGTAGACTCGCAGGGCAAGCTGCATATTGGGCGCCTGCTGGCGTCCCGGAACCTGATGCTCTGGCGGTGGCTGGACACACATCCGAACCAGCTTTTGCAGCGCCTTCGAGAGGCGGACGCCACTCAGCAGGCCCGGCTGAAAGGTGCCGCCGCCGAGGAGGACGTGCTCGCAGAATATCTGGAAGTTGTTGTTCTGCTGGATGTGCGTGCAGGAATGCTTGTCCTCGTCGCACCTGCCGCGGCAGGAGTGGAAGTGGCAGTCCTGGCTGGTGCGGCACTTGACGCCCCGCGACAGTCTCTTGTCCAGCTGGCTCTCCACGTAGACATGCTCGGCGCTCTGGTACTTGAGCCGGCGCTCTGGCGTGGTTCCAAAGCGATTCACCTGCATTTTGCACATCTTTAGGGGTTCCGGCTTCATTTCATCCAGCCGGAAAATATACTCCATGATGTTGAGGGCGTGCTTCAGGCGCTGCAAGCGATTGGAAGCCCTAAAGGGTAGGGTTTTAATTAAATTAGTAAATAAAATATAGTTTTTAGTTAGAGAAAACTTGACCCCTTACAGATACTGCATAATGCTGGGATTCGACTGGACAATCTGCAATCCCTCAGTGGCATAGTAGGGTCCACAGGACCCCAAGACAGCTGGGAAAATGGACTCCTCATCGAAAAGCTTGCCCATCATATAGTTGTTGTCCTTGAACAGCCGCCAGAAACTGACCATTTGCTGGGAGTTATCATCTGCTATTTCCTGGTTGACCAAAGCGCGGATCTGAAATAGAAATAAAAAGTTGAAAGATTAAATAAATAATGGGGATAACTTTAATTTTAACAACGAAAAAAGCTAAATTTGGAAAGTCGACGCTGCAGCTTGCAATTTATAATTATAAATATTTCATAACTTTGCCAAAAATGCATAATTTTAATTCGGAAAGCTTTTCTGTGCTAATTATTATGTGCTTTAAAAATAAGCTTACTAAATTTTAAATTTTTTTTAAATAATTATTTTTTTTAATTTTTGAAAATTTTAATGATGGTAAGTACCCCTTGTAAATTTTTGAAAAAATTAATAACATTTCTTTTTTCGCCGGACATGGCTAAATTTACTCCCATGTTAATGCTGATCAAGAATATATATGATTTTTAGGGTCGGAAATGACTACTTTATAACTTTGTAAGCTTCTGACTAAAATTATAATAAGAAATAATACCCCAAAAGTATAGAAATCTGTTACGAATACTTAACATCCCAGCTTATACTATTTTATCTTTGCCTCAAACTCTAAAAAAAGCTTTTATATTTTTTAACCCTCTTACCATATTATCATCCAGCGTGACATTATAGGCCAAAATGATATGCAGCTTAACAATCTCATGAAACTCTTCAAGTTTTGGGTAGATGGACTCCCCCTTGCTGTTTGTCCAGCTCAGCTCGTCGTCATTGTGCCGGGCCAGCTACGATTCAAAAAAAGGATTCAATTACCTAGTAGTCATGACAACCTTAAGCCGGAATACCCGACCTACCTTCACCGCATACATATCACCGTTCTTCTCGGCCGTGAAAAGTATGGTTTTCATATCATTTAGGGGACACTGGAAGTTGTCGAAGGAAGATTGCGCTCCACAGAGTTCCTCGCAAAGGGAGCCGCTGTACTCATGCTTTTCGAATTTCTGGCACTAATTATTAAGGATTTAATTTAGTAATTTAATTGGCTATTAAAAGATACTACTTACCATTAGGTTGAGGCTCCGGTGGGACATCAACTTGAAGCAGAACTTGAGGTTGAGAAAGGCGTAGCTGAAAATGCCCACCGCCAGCAGGACCGCAATGAGAACCGTTCGCTGCATTCCAAACCGAATTTTCCGACGCAAAGCGGTCAGCATTTTAAACGTTTAAAATTTCCATTTTCCCAGTTTGCAAATCGCTAACACACCCCATTGCTGGTCCAAGAGTATATACACTTGAAGCTTAGAGGGAGAGAGAACTGTCACTTTTTGACACTTGGCCAGGACATGCGCAGAGCAGGAAGTTCCGATTTATCGATAACTACCGCATATATCGTCGCTTAAATGAAACACGAGCTAGATTTATTTTGAAATTATTACTTAACGTATAATTCTTTATTTATACTCTCTGCTAAATTGAGCAATTTACTTTACTTAATTCATCAATTTTCATTTATTTTTGTATTTTTAATAAGTTGTCTTTTAATTTCATTCAAGTGTTTAGAGTTTCTTTCGTTCTTCCTTGCTTGCTTTTGGTTTCTTTGCTTGTTGTTCTGATTTACTAAAATTATTTAAATTCAGAATCATATACCTAGGTTCAAGTTTATTGTTGTATATTAATAATATAATTATTACTTCGCATTGCTAGCCATCTCGGAAAATTTGTCAAGGGTCCGTGTCAAGTCTGCTTCTGTATCTGTATCTGTATGTCAGTGTCTCTGAGTGTGTGTTGTCAAGGACCTCTCTAATATTCACCTTTGCGTGTATTTATATACTTAAGATAACCGTTCTGTATGCACAATTTTAACTAGTTATGTACACAACTATATATGTGGCTAATGACAAATGCTAGAACGCCGCTCAATCCGAGCCACAAAACTAAGGTACAAATACTTGTAGGTAAAAAAAACGTCGTACAAATAACCGCTAGGGGGATAATGTGTAATTGTTAATTGTGTTAATTCTGCTATATATATATTTATATGTGTGTTGTCAAACGGCGTCTCTCGCTAAATCTAGCAGCTGGCTTTGCTTTTGCATCTGTGTGATTATCCTTTGTCGAGTTCTCGAGTCGAAGTATCTGGTAAGGGTATTCTGGTAAGTTTTGTGTCCTTTCGCTACGTGAACTTTAAATGTTAAAAAGGTAGAGCCGCCTCAGCTTGGCTATAGTCAGTTTTCCTATTACTGGATAATCTCCGTCTGAGTCTGAGTCTGAGTCTGTGTGTGCGAGTGTGTTATTTACGGCTAATTGTTACGGATCTGATCTGTTATTTACAGTTAGAAGTAGAAGTGCACACAACGCATGACCAGTCCGGCCATCGGATCGAACTCACAACCAAAAGTCCTTTCCGTTTCCGTTTCAGCTTCAGCTTCAGCTTCCGGTGCCGTGTTCTTGTTTTCTCCTTTTCCCTTTTTTGTATTTACTCTGTGTCTAGTCTGTTTTTATTTCTATATTGTGTGTGTGTGTTGTTATTTTTTGTTTTAACTTTACGCAATGTTAACATTCTGTCTTTTGATTTTGTTACAAAATCGCGCGGCCGCTTGGCATTTAACTCGTTTGTTTTGCTTTTTAATTTTCAGTTTTTCTTGTTTTCTTGTTTTTGTTTCGTCTTTCGATTGAACTCATTATTGTTTTTCGCTTAGTCCATTAAAATATAATGTAAAAAATCTGCAAATTGCATGCTCCTCGTTAATTAATGTGCCATTAAAAAATGTCTATGATTTCTCTATATGTATTCATTCTTATATTTACAGCAGTTTTCTTGTTTTTCGATTTTGGTTTTTGGTTTTTGCTTTATTTGTTTCGTGAACTTCGTCACTTTGTTGTTGCTTCGATCTATTTGTTGTTCAATTTACTTAAAACCTTTGTTTTTGGCAGTGCATTTATATTTATTATTTTCGGTTCACTAATTCATAATGATTCGCCTCGGCTAATGACTACAAATTAAGTTTCCAGTTAGTTTTAGTTAGTTAAATTAGGTTATTAATTAATCAACAGCAGTTATGTACAAATTTCTCGTTCTGTTCTCACGCAAGGTACGTCTGATTCAACGGCTACTAAATTAAGTTAAAGTGCTTAGTTTACATTTAGTTTTTATCCATTTAAATCTTTGTTTTCTTTTTTTTTTTGATAAAGCAACTGAGGCTACAGAGATACGACGATTAAAAAATATAATTGGAAGACAGTTGTTGGGGGTTAATTCACTTGAAACGAAACCGAGCAAATCGAAAGTGATCTTTCTCCATCGAATTGAGCGAGAAGTTTGGAAAACTGTGTGGGGGGAGGGGATTGTGGTGGGGGGAGGAGAAAAAGGGAAACGTATTTAATCCTTGAGCAAAACGGCTTATTGCTTTATTACAAAATTCGCAAGCAGTCCCTGAAGAAACTCGTTTAATCATAAAAATATGCGCATATCAAATAAATGATAACAAAACTCTCTCTTTCCAGCGTAATCTAAACTCTTTTTGTTTTTTTAATTAAACATTTTTGTGTGTGTGGTGTGTGTGCCAAACTACAGTTGCTGTTGTCGTTTGTTGTTAATTAATGGTTAATTATTTTTTATTATTTAGTCGCAGTTGCGGTTGCTGAAACTCTAAATCTTGTGGCGCCGCTTCGATCTGATCCATCCTTATAGCTAGCTTTAACTGGTATGTTAAGATTGGTAGTTTTTCTTTTTCTTTCTTTTTGTTTTAATTTTTTTTGTTAATTTTTTGTTTGTTTTTGTTTGTCTATCATCTAGGCTTGAGTAGGTGTGTGTGTGTGCTTTATTATTTCCATTTGCCTTGGCTCTTATCTATGTATATGGTTTTAGTCAATTTAAATATGCAAATTCAAAACCTTCGCTTAATGTTTAAGTTGAATATACAAATGTTCTTCCCCCGCACCTATCTCTGGTATTTATTATGTATACGCACTGTTAGCTTAAATATTTTCATTTTCATTATTTAAAATAGTCGTTGTTCTGCATTCCTCATGTGTCTTGTAGCTGATGTGATTGGTATGAGTGAGATTTTTGTGCTTTCGGGTTGAGTGGGTTCTTATTTGGTATTGAAAATAAATAATAGATGGTGAAATTAAGCTTGGAAAAATTGTTTAATATATATTTTATTTACTAGAAAAATTAAGGTGTTGTATCGGTTTAGGATATAAACGAAGAAGAGCTGTTTTTGATGGGTTTAAATAATTAATTTAATAATAAATTGAGTTAATTTGAACTTGTGAATATTATATGCTTTACAAATAAGGCATTTAATTTAGTTTCCAAATCAATATTTCACATACTGCAATTTTATTTATTTAACCTTGATATTTTCAATAAAATATTTAAAACAATTTTCCCAAGCTTCCTCTCCACATCCCTTACCCATTTTCCACCCCCAAAAAAAAGCCCTCTCTCCCTCGAGTGCTCGAGTGTTCTTAGTCTGTGTCCTTATGTGTGATCCTCGCTTTCAACAGAGCTTTGGCTTAGCACAAAATTAACGTTAATTCTCATCCTCCTTTTTTGGCAGTGTACAAATATTGTTATTAAATGTAATTATGGTTCTCAAGCGGCCGTCAGCAACAGCGCTGATATTGCTTTTCCAGTCGCCACACAACTAGTCCTCGTCCAGGCTCTGCGATCGTCGCTTCGAGACCACCAGATACTTGCGGCCAAAGTAGGGCGAATCTGTGGGAATGTAGGGCAGGATGTAGGCTCCGCTGCTAACCCACCCACCGCTCACTTCTTGCGCAGGAAGTCGGTGTACTTGCGTGCTCGCTTGCGCACCCGCTTGAGGGCCGAGCCCAGCCGGAACTGCTCCTCGGTGAGGGCCAGGTCGTGGTGGTAGGCGGTGTGCTGATGGTTGTGCTGGTGGTGCGAGTGGGCATGGTGCACATGGTGGCCATGGGTGTGGCCGTGGTGCGGGTGCGATTGCGATTGCGAGTGGGGCGAGGAGGCAGCAGCGTGATGGTAATGATGCATCTGCACAAAGTCATCGCCGGCGGGATTCACGGATCCAGAGAGCGGTGATCCCGGGGACAGGGGCTGTGCCAGCAGATTATGCTCGGAGGCGGTGTCAAAGGACTCGAAGTGGTGCAGCTGCTGGTGGTGCGTCAGGGGCTGCGGCGAGGGCAGCGAGGAGGAGTGCTCACTGGTCGTGGAGGCACCGCCACCTAAGCCCAAATCCAGGCCAGCAAACTCCTTGGGCAGCTCGTCTATGCCCAGCGGTTTGTCGAAGTGCGAGTTGCCGGACATGTTGGTGTAATCGTAGCTGGGATAGGTGTAGGTGTAGCCCGCATGGTGACCCTCGCAGCCCACTTCAGAGCTGCCTGCTCCTGCTCCACCGCCACTCCGGTTGTTGATGAACTTCACCTCATTGGCATTCCTCTCCAGACTGCTGCTGAATACGATATTAATGTTGTTGGAGCTCGTCGACAGATTGATGTTCGTAGGCGAGAGCTGCTCCGTGGAGCTCTGGTTGAGATTGGTCTCCTTGGAGCTGGCCCTGTGGTAGCTCTGGAAGCACTCGGCGGCGTCACTGGAGGCCGTGTTCGTGGTGTTCGTGTTGTTGTTGGCCGCATTCTGCTGGCCCTGCTGGAAGTTGTTCTTGTACTGGAACTCCAGGGCATTGCTCGGCTGGAAGGGATAGTTCTTGGAGTTGTTCAGGATGTCGCTGGCCGTGGCATCGCCCTTGGACAGGTACTGGTGGATGTCCTCGCTGGTGATCTGCAGGTCCTGATCCAGGTAGCTGTTGCACTGGATGTAGTTGTAGTTGTTGCTGCAGCAATTGTTGTACGCCTCGCCGGCATCCTGGTGGAACATCACCGTGGTGGTGGCCTCCTCCTCGAACTCGCAGTGATAGTTCCCGCTGCCCTTGCTCCCGCGACTGCCCTTGCTGCCGCGACGCTTGCGAGCAGCTGCCGCCGAGGTGCTGGGTCCTTCGTCGTAAACGGATGTGGAGCTCTTCCAGCAGGCTTCACTGGTGCTGGCGCTGCTGGTGATCTTCCTGCAGGGCTTCTTCTCCGGCTCCGGCTCCGGCATCTGCCAGGCATCCAGCTTGTCCTCTTCTTCCCGCTCGGCCACACCTCCTCCTCCGCCGCCGCTTCCAAGGGTTCCCTCCAGTTCAGTGGGTGACCTGCCATCGGCCAGGAAACTCCAGCGTATGGGCGACGGCGAGCAGGCATACTCGGGCAGCTCCGTGCTGCTCAGGGCTCCCTTGGAGCTCTGCCGCTCCAGCGTGGATCCCTGCTCGGGTGCCATGCTCTTGGCCCTGTCGAAGATCGAGGTCAGGGAACCCAACTGGCTGTTGGGGCGACTGGCATTGAGGCCTCTCAGGGAAATGGAGGTGTAACTGGGCTGACGGTGCTCCGGCATCAGGCTCCGCTGACTCCTGTGATGCTTTCGCACCAGGGCAGAGGCGGATTTAATGGAGTTGTTGCGACTCAGCGAGGACCTTGAGCCATACAGGCTGGTGGAGTCCGTCTGGTAGCAGTAGTCCGAGGAGGTGCAGCAGCTGCTGGGTCGCCGTGAGGAGGAGCCATACAGATCCTCGGCGAAGCACTGGGCAAGTTCGGTGCGGGAGGAGCTATTGGTGGCCGTGTTGCAGCAGGTGCGGCGCACTAGGATCTCCTGCACCTCGCGATCCGTGCAGCCGGGATCCTGGCAGGCGTGCGAGGACAGCTCCGTAACAGAGCGATGCCGGCGACTGGTGCACATGGAGGAGGGACGCAACGCCGAGGAGTGATGAGATCCCTGACCGTGGGCACCCGGCAGACTGCCGCTGCCCTGGCGACGCCTCCGATGGCGACTGTGGTGCGAGTGCTGGTGGGTATTCGAGTGCGGTGCCTGATGGTGAGTGCTGGTGGTGGTGGTGGTGGCGTGCGGCGACGTGTGGCGACTGTGGTGCGGACTGTGGCTGTGGCTGTGCTTGCGTTGCTGGCAGTGGTGCGATGACGCCGTCGCCGGCGGCTGTGGTGGCGGCGGCTGTGATGGCTGTGCTGGCGAGGGATTGGCTTGATCACATACGACTTCCTTCTCATAGCTACAGTGTACGTATTCGTGCGTGGGATACTGGATACGGGACTGGAGGTGCACCTGCTGCTGCTGCTGCTGCTGCTGCTGCTGCTGCTGGAGGAGCTGCTGATGCTGCTGCTGCTGCTGCTGCTGCTGCTGCTGCTGCTGATGGTGGTGGTGGTGCTCCTCAGCGCGACTCGTGGAACGAACACTGGCAGAGTCAGGAGGCGAGGCGCTCCTCAGTCAAGGCCCGCTGCTCGGGCAGACAGGTGGAGGCTGACGAGGGTGATGGGGCGCAGAGGCAGCGCTCCGGCCCTGGTGTGTACTTCGGCCGCCGTCTAAAAATCGCTCGGATGCAGCTGCAGTGCGGCAGCGTGGCAGATTGTGGCAATAAAAGCAGAGTACAAAAAATATACCAAAGTCGAGAACACAAAAGAGAAGCGATTAATATGGCTTGCCAAATCGCTGGGGTTCCTCTGGATCGTAAGTATTTAATTTATATTCTTTCGTTTTTGTATTTAATCTTTTTGGAATATATTTGTTTTGTTTTTTGGGCGTTTCACAACTACAACTAATTAAAGGGTGCATGCAAAAAAGTCCATGCCAATAATACGCATGCAATAACTATGCTCGGGCCATAAAAACATCGAACTTTCCATGCTCGGTCTGGAAAAGCCAACAAAACAGGGTCTTTACAGGGCGTTGAGGAACTCGAAAAGGGGGCTGCGGCTGTGGCTGCCGCTTGATTGATGGTCTGATTGATTGATTAATTTACTGAAATGATTTTCATTGCGAAAATAGTTCTATTTTTTATTTCAAAGAAATTACCCATTTAAAAAATACAGTTGCAGTGGCAATAAGAAGATTTAAAAAATGTTTCAAAGACTGCAATAAATTTTGAATAAACTATGAATTATTCCTAGAATCAATTAAAAAGTGTGTCAAAAAGAATTCATCGATTTATAAATTTATACAAATATGTAATGCAAAATCTATCATCACATTTTTTTGGGCACCATCTATAAGACACTAAATAAATTTATTATTTAGTTTAAAACTACCAGTCTTTAATCACTACTTAAGTCTTACTTTTATCACTGCAAATGCATCTAATTGTACTTAAATTTCTATCCACTTTCCATTTAAAAGAGAATATTTCTAGTAATTAATTTAAACAGGCAATGAAAATGATTGTGATTGTTTCTTGATTAGCTTTTAGAAAGTAATATGATGCAAAACGATTTTCGATGAAAATGTCATGGAATTTGAGTGATTCGAGTTTAATTTGTGTCACAATTTGAACGCATTATTGGCACTTTTTTTCTGATATTTTCAGCGAGTGGTGTGATTGGGGTGTACTCTTTTTTTTTTTTTTTTTGATAGTTGTGTGAGGTGTCTGCATTATTCAGAGAGAGAGTGGTGCGACTTTTCTTTACTTAGCCAATCGGTTTCGCTTGATACTTTTTTGATAGTTGGTCCCAAAGTTCAGCGGTTTCCACTTCACTTGCGTACTATAAAGGAACGAAAGGATAACAGGATAAGCTACGTTTTCATCGTCCGATGATCCGAACTGTCAGTGGTTCGTTTTAATTTGAAAATCAGCCTGAGCCTATAGCTTATGATAGTACATAGTTTCGACTTTAGGGTGCATTTTGGTTGGGGTGCATTCTGTCCGCGCAGCTCGCTCTCTTTGGCATTTTCATGTAAATGCTTTTCGTGATGGGCTGAGTGGCTTTTCAGTGGCTGCGTGGTGGCTCAGTGGCTGACTAGCTGGGCTATCTTACTAGCTTACTAGCTGGGTGGTGGTGGCTTATTGGCTAGCTGTGCTCTGGGTCAACCTACATGACATCCTTCCGTGCGCCGAGTGTCGGCGGAAATTGTAGTCGTCGACCTCGTCGTAGTGGCACTTTCTCGCCGGCTGCGGCGTTTGCAGATTGGTGCCGTAGTTCGTGTAGCACTGAGCAGATCCTGCCGCGGAGCCCAGGACTCCGCCACCAGGACCGTAGCTGCTCGATCCGGGGCCCAGGAGATTGGTGCTGTCGCTCAGCGGATAGGGACCCATGCCTTCAACCGTCAGGGAAAACGAGGTCGTACCAAACACTTGATTATTACAAAGGCAGGGCACGGTGGAGAAGAGTTCTCGGTTTTTGTTTCGATTTGGTTTCGATTTCATGCAAGTTTCAGATAGTCGCCAATATTGGTTGCCGCAAGATTATTGTTTCATGGTTTTTGCAGTTTTGGTTACATACAATTAGTTGAGTGTCGGTTGTGTTTTAGATTTGTTGTTGGGTCCAGTTGATGGTTTGAGTTTGATTGAGATTTGATTGAGGTTTCCAATGTTTAAAATTGTTTGATTTAAAACACAATTCATAAATCCGAATGGAAGTAAACAATACAAGATAGTTAATTTATTCAGAGATAAGCGAGTATCGCCTTAAATTTTTAGATAACAGATTATAGATTATAGAGAACAATACAGATTACAGATTCAATTTCTACTGTAACAAGCAGCTATAAAATACGAAACGGAACAAGAGTCACAGGATCAAGGCATTCCTAAATAATAATTACGAAACTCTAGGCAAACTAAATTTATAACAATTTTATACACACATTTATTTTTATATTAATGAGTGGAGATGATTTGAAGTTGAGTAGGGGAATTTTAATGGAAAGGAGAGTGTTTTGTATAATTAAAAGAAAATAGAGAAAGCTAACTTTGGCATGCCAAAGTTTGTATACGCCTGCAGTTGGCAATTGGATTATCAATAAACTGTTGAAATGTGGAGTTTGTAAAGAGTATCTAGTATCTAGTATCCCCCAAAAACCTAGTTTTTATATCCCCTCAGAGTTCATTAAGAATTACAAGGCTACTTTTGAACATTTTTGGGATAATTTCCGCATCTAGTTAACTGTTATGTCAAACAAAAAATTAATTATGCGACACGTTGAACACGTGTTGTTTGAAAAGGAATTTACATAGATGCAATATCCCTACCAATTGGGTGTAAACGAGTTTAGGACTCTTCCCAGTGTTTACCTACAGGACATTCCTGGCTTGTGTTTGCCATGCCACAAGTGTATATGGATATGCAAATATTGAAAGTGTCGTTCAAGCAATTTGCACAACAAATAAGGATAAAATTAAAAACTCAAACGGATGCTGGGAAGTGTAAAAGTGGAATCTTAAATGTAATCGTAGGGTAATTAAGGTTTTCAGGTAGATGATGTGGATGATGGGGATGAGCAGTAGTAGTTGTGGTGGTTGTGGTGGTGGTTATGGGATCCAGGTGTTCTAGGTGGAACGTAGGCGTGTTTTCTTTGGATTCTTACGTGAGTCATGTTGGGTCTTCTCCTCAGATACCATCAAGGCGGCATGCTCGATGCCAGAATTCATACTTTGTGGCTCCAAGCTATTTGTGCAGTTTAGCATACTCCTGAAATTCGCACACTCTACGATTATGTTTTAAGTGTAAACGTATTTGGTAAATTTAATTTCTTTGCAACTAATGAGAGCAATTTCGAGAGTTTGTTTTCTTTTTGTTTGTTTTTTTCGGGTATTCTGTATATTAAATATTGAAGACAGAGAGGGGGGCGACTTTACTGTGGCTGCTGTATTAGTTCAAGTTTCAAGATTAGTTTCAAGTGTAGGGCTGCTTGGAAGTTATTAGGCGCGGCTTAAAAATAAAAAACAAATTTAAATAAAATACAAAATCAAATGAAAATGGCAATAAAGTATAACATTTATTCAAAATCAAATATATAACGTGAAATAAAACTAGTTCTAGGTCTTAATAAGGAATAATGGCCATGAGGAATGGCTCCCACGATTCTCTCAATCCAGAATCTCTTCCAGGAAAATTGCTATGAGTGAAGGCTGTGTGAATTTTCCTACATTTATAAATTATTTTTGCGGGGGAGAAGAGGATGGAGTCACTGCAGCCTCACTGGGCTTTCGGGTGCGCGGCGGCGGAGGAGCTGCCCTTGTCCTCGCCCTCCGACAATTCAATGTCCGCCGTGTTGCCACTGGTCTCGTTAACACTCTCCTCGCTAAATGGACAAAAATCGGGCAACAAAATCAGTGTGGAGTGTGTGTATGGTGTGTGTGTGTGTGTGGGATATATATGGCTTTATGGGTGGACCACTTTAAAACTGACCAATTCATTATTTTTGGCGATGAACAATGAGCGGTGGAGGAGGAGGCGATTCCGATTGGGATCGGATGACACATGATACTGAATGGAGTGAGGGGCGACTCTTAATTATAGTATTAAGTATAGGTACATAACTATGCATAGAGAGAGAGAGAGAGTTGGAGAGTAGAGAGTATTAAAATTGATATTAAATAGTTGGTATTTATATGGTTCGCTAGTCTTGTTTAGATCGCTTCAACGGCAGCCAGCTGTTAATGGGTTGTAGTTGTGGTAACAGAGTAACGAGTTGTAACAAAGTACAGGCAGAGTTAAGCAAACATGCCGACAAAATTCATAGAAACTTTGAGCGCAGAAGAATTCGAGTTCAATTAACTTCAGTTTGTAATTTTTTAGCTATTTTTGGTTTTGTTTTGTTTGTTTTTTGGTTAAAAATTGTACATAAAGTGGCTAAATAAGGTACAGCAAATACGAGCTACGTTTAAAGGTGTTAACTTTGAAGAGCGAAACGCATTGAATTGATTTTGGTTTGGATTTTCGGGCGGGGGTGACATTTTGTTTATTATAATTCGGAATTTAAGATCCAGGACTCGAGGGCTATTTTTTTGTTTTTAATTTTGTTTCGACGACGGCGTCATGCAACTTACCCGTACAGTCTACTATCTCGAAAAGTCCTGCGGGGCATTACATGGAACGTAGTTCAAGTCAGAGGGTTATTTTTCGAACTTATTGGTGCGTTAAACAAACGTAAAAAAATACAAAATTTCCAACTTAAGAAACTGAAAATGATTGAGCCCTGAAAGGAGTTGAAATTTAGCTCGATTCAGTGGCTCAAGGGGTTTATGCTAACCGCATAATAAACTTCCAAGTAATTGGTTAAAGAGGGTTTGGGTTTCGGTTTCTGGTTTCTGGTTCTTTGTTCGCGTTTCTTGTATCTTGTTTTGGTAGTAAAGAGGTTCGAGTTATGAGTTGAACAACTATTCGACATATTGCCATGATTCGTGTGCAGAATTTGAGCTTGGGAGATGAGGAAGATGAGTGAGGAGCACATACCTGCCGTTGTTGTGCCGGAAGAGGGCCAGGATCTCCTCGAAGGTCTTGTTCTTGGTCTCGGGCACCTTCTTGTAGGTGAATATCCAGAAGATGGCCAGGAACACGCTGAACGGCAAGAACGTGTAGTTCTCCAGGGCAGTCTGTAAGAGAAATAAAAGAAAAATTAAAATATATACTCATGTTATATAGCTAGTAGACCCACCTTCATGCTGGGGAAACCAATGCCAACCACAAAGTTGGCCATCCAGTTGACCAGCACCGCAATGGCCATGGCACTCGGCCGGGGTCCCTGGGAGAAGAGCTCCGCGGTGATCATCCAGGGAATGCTGCCGGGACCCACCGCAAAGAAGACGACGAAGCCAAGGGTGGCCACCACCGACAGGTAGGACATCCAGTCGATCATTTCCTGCACATAACCAAAGAACTCCTATACAAAATGCATAGTACTCGCATTCTCGATGTAGGCTTTTTCCTCTACTCGCGTCTACCGACGAACTCCTTCTTCTGCTCTCTCGGGAGAGCACAAATCATAAGCAATACAAGAAAGGATAAAGGATACAACCCCCCCAGAATAAACCTGATCGATCTGATCTTTTATGCATGAGTTGGTTAGCGTATCGAAAGTAGCAAATTGAGTAGACCTTGGTTCTTGGTTCTCTAAGAATTGACCTTGGGCCGGACTGCCGCTCGAGTCTTTCCTGGCTCCGAATGCTTAGGAATGCTTAGTTGTGGTTAAAGTTAGGGCTATATCTTACACCATTACCAAAACGAAACGAAACGAAATGAAAAACGAAAAGATATAGATGAGAAGTAAGGCTGCTGCTGCGGGACACATTGAGAGTGTGTTTCGTGTTGTGGATTCAGCGCGGTGCTCTGCTCTATTTGTTCTGCTTCGAATTTGGTTTTTGTATGTACTTTTTGGTGGAACTGGTGCCCGGAAAAACTTTTGCAGAGTTGTGTGTTGGTTTTACATTTATTTTTTTGTAGCTTGTTTTGTTTTTGGAAAACTTTTGCTTGCCTTTGAAACTGTGTTGTGGTTTTGCTTCTAGTCGCGTGGCCTGATCAAGCGAAAATAATAAGCAATATAAATTATAAACTGAACGAATTCGTCAACTGATTTCGAGTGAGAGAGTGTTTTGTGGGGCGGAAAGCCTGCCAAGTCGAGAATAGCTCTAATTAAGGGGGCGGGAGGGTTGCACCTGGGGGCTACCATGCCTCAGGCAGTGGCCTTTCAGTGTCTTATTTCGTACAGAAAGAAAGTCCAATGTCTGATTATATTTAATATATATATACTTTTCAAGTTAGCCCTCTCAGTTGCAACGACTTAGCCTAGGCAACACAAAATTTAAACTCAACCAAAGACTTCTAAAGGCAAGCAACGTGCATAAGTGTATATTGAAAGATATTTATTTAAATATAAAAATATAGTAAAATTCAAGACTAGTATCAAAGGATTCCAAAGCTAACCATGCATGAGGGCTCAGGCGGCGTAAACATATTTTCAAGTCACGCATTCAGCGGAGATAATTAATAACTAAAGCGACCAGCAAGTGTTGGCCTATAAATTAAAAGCAAACACTCAAACTACGCACACACACATCTATGACTGGGACTTAAATGTGCAATGCATCAACCCAAAACAGAGGCGGGGAGAAAGGGGCAAAAAAGGTACACTTAATGGCTGAGGGAGAGTCATAAATTCAACTTGTTATAAATTCAAATATATCTCACATCAATAATTTATAGAAATACGCGCGGGACAACTGTCATGCTCGTGTCTGTCTGTATTCGTGTTGAGTGTTTTTTGTTGTGGACTTCATTTGTTTTTGTTTTTTTTTTTTTCTTTTTCTCTTTGGGGGCTCGGCGGGGTTAAACACAACTTCATGCATAAAATATTTATATCAATATTCAAATATTTATAGGGACACGCGGGATATGGGATAAGGTCTAGGCATCGCTACAAGTTCACACAGAGAGAGAGAGCAAGAGCGGGTCATATGCAAAATGCAAATGCGATGGGCCCGCTAAGTGGACCCACCAACTAAGGGCAGGGCGGGGGGTATTAACAAACGCAAACCCAAACTGGCAGGCACTTTGACATTCCAGCCTTACGGCAGCAGGATGCTAGTGTCCTGGCGAGCCCTCTACTTGCCTTGATCAGGAACGAAATGGTGATGAAGATGGAGAAGATGAACATTCCGCCCAAGCCGTACAGATGCAGGGTACGGCGACCAGTGCGATCCATGAGGGGAATGGACACCAGGGTCATAACAACCTTTTACGAAAATTTTCAATTAAATTAATCAATTTTAAAATATATAAAAGATTAGTGTTGACCTACCATTATGGCACCTATGCCTATCGTGGCAAACTTGGCGCTCTCCTCAGTCAATCCCGAGCTCATAAAGAGCGACGTGGAGTAGTAGAAGACGGCATTGATGCCGCTGAACTGCTGGCTAAGCTGCATCACAATGCCAATGATCAGCGGCGGACGCAGGGTGGGCGAGCAGATTAGCTCCATGGTCGATATGTGGCTCTCGGCCTGCTGGGCACGCTCCTCGGCTCGCATCTCCTCGATGTCCTCCTCCACGGAGCCGGAGGCTCGCAGGCGTCGCAGGGCTTTTAAGTATAATAAATAAATATTAATATTAGGGAAAAAAGCAAATAAAACATCAATTAGCTGCATCAAAAGATTATGTGGTCTTAGTGCTTCATAGTTTTGATTAATTAATGTACATTTGGATTATTTTAAGCTTCTTTTGTGTTAAATTTATTACAAATACAGAAATGTAATTATTATTTTCGATTTAAAATATATTCAACAATAATTTAAGGCTAATTTGATTGAAATAAATCATTGCAAGTCAGAGCATATAATTTAGATGCAGAAAAAAACGTATTTTTAAAGACAAAAACAATAATTACCCACTTTTAAACTAAAAAAATCGTTTATAATAAGCATATATTACTTTTTTTCCTTAAACAAACAAAAAACAAAGCACAGAAAAAGATTAAATTGATTTATGCAATCGATTAGAACATAATTTAAGCTGCTAATGTGTATAAATAAATCATGATAAAGCCAAGGCAATACCAGTTGTTTCCACACACTGATTTAAATGTATAATTTCTGGGATTTATGGGGCAAGACTCACCCTTGCGCGCCTCCTCTTCCCACTGCTTGGTTATTAGCAGATATCTGGGCGACTCGGGGCAGACGGGCAGCAGGATCAGTTGCAGGATGGCCGGACAGATGGCCAGGCCCAGCAGAATGGGCCAGCCCTCGTTGGTGCCCAGGATCTGCTCGATGCCCAGCACTTGGGATAATAGTAAACCTACAGTCACAGCCAATTGATTAACAGTACCTAAGCCACCGCGCAGATTCAGTGGCGCTATCTCCGAGATGTACATGGGCACCAGCGACGTGTTGAGGCCTGAGAAATATATAATATAATAAAAATAATATAGTTTGTAATTTAATATAAAGTGCTAAATACACACCGCAATTAACACCAATTATAAATCGGCCAAGGAATAACATTTCATAGGAATGACTAACTTTGGTAAATCCCATCAAACAAGCGCCGGAAATTCCGAGCACATTGTTCAACAGTAGGCCGCCTTTTCTGTAATGATAATTAAGATTTATAAGTTTAATATAAACATTTTTAATATTTTCTGTATTCTTAAATTGATAGATTTTCCTTTATTATTTACCTGCCAAAGCGGTTGGCCATCCAGCCGCCGCTGAAACCGCCCAGCATACCGCCGATGGCGAATATGGATACTGCCACCGAGTACAGCTGCTGGATGAACTCCTCGCTAATGTCCTCGCCGTAGCGATCCTTGTAGACATCCTTCATGAAATTCTCGATGTTCTTCTCGGGTGCATTGATCACGCCGGTGTTGTAGCCGAACTGCAGCATGCCCAGCACCGCCGAGAATATCGAGTAGGTGAGGAAGAAGGTGAGACCCTGCAAGATTTCGATTGATACGATTAATGGCGAACAGCACCGCAGAGGGGATGGGGGGCTGGGCTGGGCGGGACAGTGGGGATCCGGTGGTGGGGGCTGTGCGGGCGGGTCCATCAAACGCTTTGCAAACGAGTGTGCGGCAAGGAAACCAAAGCTTACTCCTTTGGATATGGCCAATTATCTAATTGAAACTGAGGCGGTTAAGGAAAGCATAAGG
Source organism: Drosophila seguyi (assembly GCA_008042675.1). NCBI lineage: Eukaryota > Metazoa > Arthropoda > Insecta > Diptera > Drosophilidae > Drosophila > Drosophila seguyi. The sequence goes on along the minus strand of VNJU01006655.1, from coordinate 42,401 downwards.
AAAACTCTGATGGATGACAGTGTTTGGATGTGGAAAACCATACTTAAAAAATATTAGAAAATCAAAAACAAAATTAAATTTCATACTTATTCGATTTATTTTTGCTACAAAACTTAAAAGCAATTAACAATAAAAAGTTCCTTTAAAATACGTTGATGAAGAAGCCGTCTGTACAAGTGAGAGGAGCACTCAAAAAAATTAGTTGATCAACTTTGATTTTTAATGCATTTTAATGTTGAATATTAGGAAAAAGTTTCAATTTAATTCGTTTATATTTAAAAGAGTTCGAAAGGGATTTAGTAGCCTTTAAATTTGGAGAAAAACTTTCGAAAATTTGTATATTTTTCAATTTAATTTTCTCTTTATATTTTATACTTTTCTTTTTGTAATTTATCTCTTTTCTTTATTTTGTTTTTTGTTAATTTTTTTGAGTGCTTCCCAAAACTGATAGCAATTGGAAGAGCATTTGCATCTGTCCATCACGGTAACAGTTTCCGCTGTCAGTGGTTGAGTGGTTGTGTTTTGGGTGGATATATGTTCGGTTGGGTGGGTGGCTAGTGGTGGTTGGTCGTGTGATTTGTCTGACTCTGGGCAGTTGGCAGTTGGTTCTTGGTGTTACGGTTTGTACATGAATAGAGAAATGAAATTCAAGTATTTAATTACACAACATGGCAAATAATTTAAGCTACAAACTTGTTCTAAAAGTCTTAGCTTCCGTCTGTGCGTGTGCTCCTCCAGTCGGTCGACATATTCGCGCAGCTCCTCGATCTCCTCCTTCACCTGCTGCACGGTGTCCAGTTCGTGCTTGATCGCCACCATGTCGCGCTTAACCTTAATTGTGATATTCAAATTTCGATTAGAGTTCTTGCAAGAGCCGAGCATTCGGTGGCACTCACCTCGGACACTTCACTCTGGCAGCTCTCCACGGACTTGGTCAGCTCCTGGAGCTGGGTGCGAATCTCGCACAGGGCCACCGTCGTCTCCAGGTGTCGGTCTCCCCGCTGCAGCTCATCGAGTTTCGCTGACAGATTCATGCTCATCACGCTAACTTGCTTTTGCAAACTGCCGTCACGCCAGGCGGAATGTGTGTGTGTTTTGGGATTATTTCGTTTAGTCGGCAGATTGCAGTCAAAGAAAATATCAAGCAGAAAGGCACTTTAGTGGCAGGTCTGCAAGGAATGCCTTTGAGCTCATTCCTTATGGCACTCAATGCACTATGTCTCACTACTACACACAGACTGAGTTATTTAGCGTATACGTAATTTATTTCGCTCTGGCTTACAGAACGCAAGAACGCCAGAACGCAAGAACGCAAAACGTTAACGTAAACGAAATACACACAAAACGAAATTATTTATGACCGCTTGCATTAAAATTTACTGAGCTATGCAATTATTGAGGAATGGAGCAACATAAATTTTATGGGCCACAGAAAATACAATACAAAAACCGAGAAATGAAAACTGAAAACGCACGCCAGTTTCCAAGTTTCCGAGCTGCCGCCGCCTTCCCACCGGGCCGCCGCCGAGTTCCTGCTTACAGTCACTCAGCTGGCTCCTTGGGCAGAAGTCCAAGAAAGGATTTCTGTGTTGGGGCAGAAACAACAAGGAGGCGGAGGCGAAGGATGGGTACAATAATAATAACAAAGCCAGGCCACTAAGTACATAAAAAGTAACTTAAAGTAAATTGTTGGCATATTTCGTTAAGGTTAAGGCAAGAGTAATGTACAATGCACGAGAATGAAAAGTTGACGGCATTATATATACACTTATAGAAGCTGAACTCTGAACTCTGGCCGGGATATAGCCGCCCCATTTATTTCCCCCCCATTTCCTCTTCGTCTTCTTGGCCGGCGAGGCAACTCTTTTGGGGCCACGCAAGACAGATGGATAGATATTCAGACAGATAGACCCTGTCATAGTTGTAGTTCTAATCCCGTTTGTATCTGCATCAAATTTACATTTTTATCCGCCACAAAATGCCTGTGAAAACAATTCGGTTTCGCTGTTTGCTCTGCGACTGAAATTCTAGAAATGAAAACATTTGATTTAAACAAATGTTTTTTGTTAAATTTCAACTGATTGATATAACAATTCTTTCTCTGACTAATTTTATGTTTTTCTTTCACTTTTGGGGAAAGATTTAAGGTAAATATTGGTTTGTGAAATTTTTGTTTGCCAGTTCTTTCGATTTATTCACATTAAACCAATTATTTTTATTGATTTTTTTTATACAGGAATGAATATTTTTACTTTATTTTTACAGACTTTTGGGATTTTAATGTAAATATAAATGTTTGCTGGGAGATATTCAGGTTATATGGTTTTTCCACAATTTTATTGAAAGATTTTAGAGTTATTTTAGCTATAAGAATTGAAATAAGAGCTTTACAAATAAATCTATCAATGTTATCAATAATTTTTAAAGGGAATTTAAGTACAGAAATCTTTGAAGTATTAAACATGTATTTTTATATATTCCAAAGGCATATTTCATGGCAAATATATCAGACTTATGGTAACAAAGAAAGCTTGTCGCAAACTAACCATTAATTTGTTCTGCTCAATTTAATTTTATTTGTTCGATTCCACATGTAAGACTATATATCTGAATGCTATGCACTCCCATCGGTAGGTGCTTTTAGGGCTTTGTTTGCCGGGTGCCGGGGTGGTGGCATCTAAATCAAATGGCAACAAAAGTTGTGGGCGACAGTTGCCAGCGGATAGCGAACATGCCGATATGTGGCGATAGGGCGCCCAACCGCGCCACACAATGGGCATACGACACGTGGGCCGTGCTTGAGTTGCCTGCGCATTATGTTAATGCAATGCAATGCGGGGAACGGGTGGATGTTTGGGTGGCTGGTATCGTTAGCAGTGTTATTGTTTTGCATTTCACGGACATTGTTGTGCCGAGCATAAAAGGATTATTTTATGCATACATCAGCGAGCGAATCCGAAACAGAATCGAGAGCACATATAACAAGCAGCCGAGGCAGAAGCAGGACCATAACCATAACCAGAACCAGGACGAAACGATGAGATTCGAGCGCATCCTGTGCAAGTTATTGTTCTCTGGCAAAACAATTGCCATACGTGTGCTTGTGCGTCGTCTGTCAGATGCAGGAATTTTCGGTTTTGTGTAAGGGATTTGTATACGTGAGCATTTAATAAATTTTCTGCCAATTTCTCCCTAGCTCCGTGTGCATTCATTAAAAGCTGCAGTACGTGCAGGCCCTGGCACCACCCCTCCTCTTCCGCTTAGCTAAATGAAATTCTCGGGCTGTTCATTTTGTCAAAAAGTAGCGCGGGAAATGGGAATATTAAATTTTGACAAGACAAAGCTGTCATGCCCTCAGCGGATTATCTATCCCTGGCAGCGTTTCAATCACATTAACCCGCCAGAGTCCACAGTCAGCGTCGAGCATCCGTCAAATATTCAGACTCGCTTCGGCTTCATACATCAGCTGCAGCCACCAGCTACAGTTACGACTATATGGGGTATAGACAGAGAGCTCTGTTCAGATCTCATAACCAGTGCACACAATAAATTCAGCGAATAAATTAAAATCAAAATCGATTGTCCTCATATATAGCACAGGGGTGTGGATATATATATAAGATACGAGAACTCGTATATATTGCGGTATGTAAAGTACATCAATCAGATCGAATCTCGGATCGGGTTGGGTTGGAACGGGTTTGGGTTGAAACGGGTTTGGGGAACCAATTGGCATATAGGACATTCACCAAACGTTGCAAATTCTTGTTTTTCCTGCGGTATTTTGTTTCATTTCGTTTTGATTTGTTTTGTTGACTCTCATAAACTTTTGCAGCAGCTCTCGTGGCTGGGTGATGTTTTCCGTTTTCTGTTTTCTGTTTGTTTTTAAATCAATTGAAATTTATTTGTGGTCTTTTTCTCATTGATTTCGTTTTGCAAGGCAATATTTTATGATTTTGCATGATTAACATCTTGTTTGTATTCCATGAAATTGTTTAAATTCGCTTCAAAAAGGAAATATGCAAGCCAAATATGAACGGATGAACGGAAAAGGAATGTCTCTACTCGGATCACGCGATGGGATGATGGTTGAAAACCAACAAAGAGCACTGGTTTTTATCTACGTTTTTGTACTTGTTGTTAATTTTTGTTATTTGTTAATTTTGGTGAAGGGACCGTTACGCCAATTAGTCTGGGGTCTGTTGTAGTTGAACATTAAACCATAAAAAGTGTACTGTAATTCATTGCCAGCAACCGAATAACATTTACATGTATGTATTTGCGGAACCGAAAACACAAACAACACAAATGGAGGACATTTAACGGGTTGAAAAATCCTGAAAATATTGTGTGACTGGCTGACTGACTGACTGGCTGACTGAGTGATGTATTGGGGAAAGGATTACGCACAAGAGAGCGGGTGGGGTGTGGTGGGGGTTAAGCTAATTATGAACTTGATGACATGCAGGACTTTGGGTGAAACAGAGAGAGAGATAGAGAGAGAGACGACGGGGTGCTGAAGTGGCCAACCGCAGGCTGATTGACTGCCCGGCCAAAGGATGTTTGTCAATGGCTTTACATGGCTGAGTGTGCGGGAGTGTGCGTGTGCCTGCGAGTGTGTGCGTGGTGCGAACAGCAACTTAATGGCCCTCAAACACTTTTTGGCATGTCATAAAAAACATGAGCACAGACCCACACAGAGAAAAGGATATAAGCTTTTTCTGGAAATCCTTTTTTGTAAAATCCTAAAGTTATAATTAGTATTAATCGTTTTTACAATGCATTAAGACTCTTTTTGGGTTCTTTAGTTAGGCAAATTTATCGTTTAAATCTATTTAATCAAATTTAAATAGCAAAAAAACATTTTATTTCTATAAAAACATTTTAAATCGTAATATTTCTACATATATTATATAGAAAATTGTCTTAAAAAAATCTTTAATCCAAAAAGGTTTGAGGTTACGGTATCAGTACCTCAATTTTAAATATCTGACGCTTATATTTAAACTTCCAAAATCAACTGTTTAAATTCTGACACCAGACAGTTCAATAATAAATATTCACTTTAATAATTAAATTTGTTTATTCAAAGAAATATTACCTAAAACTGTCTTAAGACTTCTATACCATTTTCCTTTTGTTATATTATTTACATATTATTTTCTCTGTGCAGGCAAAAAGGCACCAGATTGCTGTGGGTGTCCTTAAGGGCTTTTTGAGTAGTGCCAAATGGATAGGATTCACACTCACAGCCCACTCCACGCAATCACTAGGTATTTCAGCATACATATCTCTCTCTCTATCTATGTATATCCCTTACTCTCTCTATATTTCCCCCCCAGCCAAATGATGAGCACGTTTTCGAAACTAAATTAATTTATTTGAACATAATTGAATTCTAATTGCGATGCATGCAGTGGAAGAGCCGATTGAGTGAAAAGGTTAGAGAGAGAGAGAGTTCACTGGTTTTTGGGCAAATATTCTAATAATTAACAAATCAATTTGATGGGCTACAAGTGCCGTTAGAGAGAGCAGTGCAGAGGGTAGGGGGGAGGAAACTGATTGGATTTGTTGCATTACAATAAACGAGTTTAGGTAGCAATAGAGAGGTGAAGAGGGGGCAAATCGAGAGCAGTAAAAATATTTAGATTCGTAATTGAAGTTAGTTGGTTGTAATTGCATACTCATTGAGTGGCGTGAATACCAGGCCACTTTGCGTGTGGCTTTTATTGTTGTAACGGTGGTTGAGTTGAGTTGAGTTGTTGTTGTTGTTCATGGAGTTATTGTGGCAGTTGTTGTGGTTCAAAAAAGGGTTTGGGGAATCGGATGATAAAAAAAACACACATATATAGACATTGTACAACAAGTGTGGACAGCAAGAGGGAATCTTGTGCAGTTCAGAAATGCATTTCATCGATCAATACGAGAATAATCGGTGGCTATCGATAAACTATGTAAGGTGCCATCCATATTCCCATATTCATTCTTCAAGAACTTTCGCTGCAAATGCATTTCCGGTGATTGCAGACATACACAGATAGAAAACATATATACTTCTATAGATACAGGTAAGTCGAGTGATTGACAGGCTGTGTGGAAATGAAATTGCGGACGCACATGTGCTCAATCACTCGGTGACATTTTTAAGCAAAGTAAATACGTTTCGATTGAGTTGCAATTTTGTACAGCGCGTGACACGGCAACAAAAAGGAGGTTTTTTGTGTGAAAGCAAAAGGCAGCAAACGGCAAACAAACAGCTGCTAATTAAAAGTTTTTAATTAAAGTTCTATCAATGCGGATGAGAAGCCATTTAAAAATTTAAATGTAGTACACAATTATTAATTAATAAACGACACACAATCGGTTAATCGATGAGTGATGGACAATGGCTGATGGCTGATGACAGAACGAAAGAAAGAAACGTGTGCTCGGTATACATGGCGTATGAGTGATGTTCGAAAATTGTTTATAATCGCAAGGCGATCGGCGTTGGTATTACGTTAATTGTTAATTGTTAATGGTAATTAATGCATTTGTAAATTAACTCTATGGCTAGGACTATGGCTGGAATGGATATGTACCTGGGTGGCATTGTGCCCATCATTTTGTTGGCTTTTCTTTGGACTTCGTCGGTAAATAGTTTTCGTTATAGAGTCTTTATACTATAATTATATCTCTAGTTGCTTTCCCTTCAACTTTGTTGGCTCTTTTCTGGCCTTTTTTTATTTTTTCTGTTTTGTTTCTTTTCTTTTCGGGGGTTTGGTGAATGTCGTATGTGGCCGCGGTTGAGTTATTGGGGTTTACATATGATATTTGTTCGTTTGATTTTGTCGGGGAGGTTGCGCAACAAAAACAACACAACACAAAGGCCCTCAATGAATAATTGACAGTCTAAGGACACACGCAGGACACTTAACTGAACATAACTTGCGCAAATCTGTGTGGGAGGAGAACATTAAACAAATACGGTTGGTTGGCGTAAACATTGCATATTTGCTGGTTGTAATTTATATATATATATATATTATTTTACAAGCCACAAAACAAACAAACTAAAAAATTAAAGTGAAAAGGACACAGGGCGGAAGGGATGGTGTCCTCCGCAGTTGTAATGGCAATAATAGCACACAAATTAAAATCGTAATTAAAATTTATTTACGGCGAAACTAAAAATATATATCGTTTCGTTATTTGTTTAATAAATTAAATAAACATGGCGCACACAAATAATTGCTGTTTATTTGTCTAACTGAAAGCGGATATTTATGGCCGACAGCATCCTCTGGTCGCGCCTGCAAATTAATGACCCGTAATGAGTCTTTAGCGAGTCCATTACGAGCGCTCACTTGGCAGCGGATCAGCGGGTGTGTTGTCGGTGCGGGTCAAGTGTTTTGGCCTTGGTTATAACTAAATATTTTTTGTTGTATATACTCTATTTTAAAATTCCGCAAGTGCAGCTCAGAAATCAAACTGGCAAAGTTCTACGTACTCGAGCAGCAATTGGCGCAGTGTGGCCTCGTCCTCGCCATGACATCTCAACCTAGACTCGCGGTCTCGATCATCCCGACTCGAGTGGCGCTGCCGTTTGGGGGCGTAGCTGAAGGAGTGACGATAGAACCTTCCGTTGTTTATGTTGGCTCCGCGATAGGCGTCTAAACATGTCCAATAATGGTATACAAATTAAAGTACAGAGGATTAATAGAATACGGATTAAGAACCTTATATGAGTACTGTACTGTGCTTCTTTTATTAATTGGTATTATTATAAAAAGTAAAATTTCAACTATAAGACTCATACAGGGCTCTACCCAAGACCAATGTAAAAACAAGATGAGTTACGCCATACTCTCCAGGCTCTCTTGAAAGTTTGTTCAAAAATCAGGGAATTGAGAGATCGCTCTAGAGGCAGCTACTCTTGTTTCTTGTACTTTACTCTATGGTCGCTATGCATCTTATTATTATTATTATTATTATTTACCCACCTTCGGGTCGCAAACGCACGGGCGGTGAGGTCAGCTTGAGTTGTGTTGACGTTGTTGTGGGCGGAGTCTTACGTCGACCACCAAAAACATAATCGTAGGAATCTTCGCTCAAATTGGACACTGCCAGGGCATGAGGAAAATTCAGAACACAACCGTTTAGGGCTTAGTTTTTCAATAAAAACAAAACAGTCTGGCAGAGCAAACACATACACAAAAAGGCACAAACTAAACCGAAATTATAAACAAAACACAATAATAACAAAAGCTGTTGTTGTTTTTTATAAATTTGTTTTCCGTATCTCGTATACTCACTCTAAACATTATGATACGTAAATATTGTTTAAAATAAGGCAAACATTAAAATAAATGTTAGAACGAACGCAAATATTTAGATTGTCGAGATTTTGTCATTTTCATTAGATTGTTGTTGTTATTGTAGTTCGTAGTTGTTGTAGTTGGTTGGTATGGAAGAATAGAGAGAGAGAGAGCACAAAATGTTGCAGTTTGTTAGCATTCGGTTTTTTGGTTTTCACTCCATTGCAATTCTCATTTTGGACAGCACAAAAGGTAGCTAAAGGTGAATGGCACACACACAGGTAAAATACTTGCGCTCAAAAAATCTCAATAAAGCAGAGCTTGCTGTCGCAATATTTTATTTTGTTGCTCTAATAAACAAATTCAAAAAAGGACACACACACAGAGAGAGAGAGAAAGAGCGGCAGGAGCAAAGAGCTACTTGAAAAATTCGAAACTGTGGTATGATTTTGTTTTTTTTTTTGTTTCGAGTGGCGGCAACACAAACGAAAATTGTTATTTTATATAGTCAAAAAGTGGCAATACAAACGGCAAGCAAATAAAACTAGACAAATAGAGAGTTGGAGAAGGAAGTAGAGAGTTTCGTGTGTGTACACGCAAAGAAATAAATCAAGAAAGTAAATGCTTGTCTTGGGAATTTTTTTTGTTCTTGATATATATCAAAAATTAAACTAACTTGACTTTGATAAATATATTTAAGAGGATTTCTTATTAAGAAGTACTTTAAGAGAATTGAATTGGCTTTTAGATGTGTCTAAAAGTATGCAATGATATTTTCAAAGGACTTTTTAAAGGAAAGAATACCTTTCCATCAGGTATTTAAGAAAGCTTTAGAAATTGCTTATAACAATTTATCAAATTATTTCAAATAACTTGATATATGTATATATATTTTGATTTAAAGAATATATTTATACAATATACGTATCAAGTGAAGTAAGTTTACTTTCAAGAACAAATCACTCTCCAATCAAGAGCTTTCTATCTTAACTACTTCTTTTCTCAGTGTTTATTTATTTTTTTGTGGAAAATCGAGAGAGCAACAATAAATTAATGGACGACTGTTTGACTGATTGGTTTTTGAGATTTGACTGATTGATTGATTGACGACTGAATGCTGCTGAAAATGCTAAACAAAAGTTTTTGGGACAAAATGTGGTTCTCTGTGGCGATGTTCGAGTGTGGCTAGTGGTGTTTCGCACAGTTGCTGCACAGGTGTGTAGTACGGGGGTGTGAGTTATGATTGTTTGTGTGTATGTGTTTCGGTGATGCAGGCGCTTTTTTTTTGCTAGTATGTGAAATGGAAATCAAACAAATAAACAAACCGACCGACCAATCAAAGAACCCAATCTACACACCAATTAAAGTTGCAATCAATTGGAAATGGCACAACAAAACAAAACTGAAGAAAATCAGGATTTTTACAAACAAGGTGCAACAGTAACACGGCAGCAAACTTTTTTAATGGGCCGAAAAAAGCTATACAAAAACTCTGGCAAACTAAAAATAACAGTTAAAAGAATAAATTGGTGCCCAAACAAAAGGAAGGAACTGCAGGCAAACAACGAGAGAAGAACAAATATAAATTGGCACAAACACACACATACATATATATATATATATATATATATATATTATATATACATGGTATAGTGTGTGCGGAAAATAATTCAAAAATATTCGACGGGCAAATCGCAGGTTAATGGGAGGGGCACCTGGAAACACGCTCAGCGGCTGGAGCACTTGGGTGGAACGCAGTGGCGGTGGTAGCGGTGGCAGCTGTCCAAACGGATCTTGATCGTTCGAGATGGAAGACGTGGGCGGTGAGATCATCGATATGTCACCAATGGTCGCCATGTCATTACTCTGGCCAGCTGCATTCCAAAAAGTCAAATCAAGACGGAGGAAATAGAAATAAAAGTTTGAAAGTGATTAGGATTGATGACAAATTTGATATATATTTTAATTCACTTAAGTCTATAACAGTTTAAGTTTATATTTCATATTTGACTACCATTTTCCTAATATTCCATATTAATTTGCCACATTTCCCCAAAGTGTACCTGCATTCAGCGGAATTCGTTGGGCTTTGGTTGTGGAGCATGCAAAGGCTTTTAATTTTGTCCCGCACGTGGCAGTTTGGCCACAAACAACAGCCAAAAGGAAAAGGACAAGGAAAAGCTGAAGGCTGAAGGCGAAGGCAAAGGAAACGCCAGAGAAAAGCCATGGAAACGTTAAGTAAAAGGTGTGCGGCGCCATATTTCGCACATAAATTGTATGCCAGCTCCGGATCCGGGTCCGGTTAAAAGTCCGGATTGTGGGGATATGGGTAAAGGGTAAGGAATAAGGGTGCTGCTACGGCGGAGAGCAAAAGGCAGGCAGCTGCACGAGATGGCGTCGCATGCATGGATGCATACGCAAAGCATTTACGCCAACGCCTCGCCAGTCACGGACCCGAGAAAAGCGGCGGCGGAGGCGGTCTGAAGATTTCCAGTGCCTGAGAAATGGTGGAGCGGCGGAGTACATACATATATGTATGTGTATGTATGTACATATTTATACAGTATATGTAGCCACATATGTGGGCGGGGGCGGCGATCCGGTGGCTTTGGCCAAGCTGCGTGCCTCTGCATAAAATAGATTTCCATTTTGATTCGCTGGCAAAGGCAGTGCAGAAGGCAGAAAAAAATGCCAGAGAATCTTGCGGTGTGCGAAGATATATCCTGGTTACCTTTTATATACAGAGTGCCTCTTTTTTATCCGGTTAAATTAAAAGCATTGGACTTTGCATATTCTACGGGGTTATAAATCCATTGTGGAAATAATGGAAAATAAAGATGGAGGACGGACGAAGTGTTCTCAAGATAATTTCTCTTGAACCTTCCTTGCTTTCCTTTCTTTAAATTAATTTATAAATAGTAAGCCATAGTTATGGGCTTTAAAAGTAGTTTATAAATCTGTGAAAAATATTGATATCCCCTTTTTCGCAAGTTTAAGTTGCAGGTCAAGTTCCGGGACCTGCAGTTATTGCAGGATTTCCCCAGCAAAATAGATCAATCACGACTGAATGGCGTAGAATATGCCATGGGAAACCCTACGGACAGTTTTCCCCCCATTTCCATAGTGCATGATTTTTTGCTCCTTCAATTTCCTATATTTTTTCTTCTTCTTCTTTCTCCACATATGTGTGTGTAAACCTTTGCAGGACTTAAAAAATGCCTCGTTGGCTGCGATAAATGTGCCCATGGCTCCTCGTTGTTGTGGTTTTGCCTTAGGAGCCCCCTCCGCCTCTGCAGTAAACCCCCCCCCCCCCAAACCCCCCCTATAACACACACTATACACAACAACAGCAACACGTGCTGCTTTTTCTACGGTTCGGTATTTTGAATTTTTATTATTTGCAATTTGCGTTAATGTTGTGGAAAAAAGCATGTGGCTGTTATGGCTTTGGCTTTAGCTCATGTCCTTCTGCCTTCGTGTCCTTTCCCCTCCCCTACCCTCTTTTCCTGGCATATTGAATGGCCATTTGTGTCACACACATACACACACACACTTGTACTAGTTGTATGTGAGGGGGAAAAAGAGAGGCAGGCACACGCACACACTAATGACCTTTTCATGGCCGCTCCATCCAGCGGATGAATGCAAGAAATGTGGGCAAATTATGGGCCTGACAGAGGATCCTCTTTGCCTCCTTTATCGTCCTTTGCCGCACTTCTGTGTCCCGTCGTCGTCGTCGTTGGTGTAGTCGTTATTGACAAAATGATTTGTAAACATTTTGCGCATCATTAGTTGGCGCTGCTGGAAAGATATGGCCTGCATTTCCCCCTGCCATTTAACCGATTAAAATCGTGAATGCATCACCAGCGAGTATGCCATTTTCCCAGGGGAAAAGCGGTAAAGTTTTCCAGCAAAACACGATGAAAAAATGAGATCTACATACGTTTTTTGTAAATATGAAAATGCATTCTGTTTGCGGTTTATACAGAATTTATTATTAACATAAAGAAATGATTTAAAAACTTTTTAAAACGTTTAAGTTGATTATTTGTATGGATTATATATTTTTTATAAATTCTACAAGGCATACAAAAAGTATATTAATAATATTGTCAATAATTGAAGTATCTAAAGATTAAAATTAATTAGATTATGGCTTTCCAAGTAAAGTTTTCAACTCCATAAATATTCCTGCAACAAATCCTTATGACATGCTTTTAGTTTTTTCTCTTTTTAACCCCTTTGCACCTGCTTAATGTTAAGCTCTTTGCTGACACCGCAAAAAGGGACAGAATAAAAATAAACTGCTTCCGGCTTCAATTGCATCAATGGAATGGTAAGGTTAGTTGCCTCGAGAAGAAGACGAAGCCGGGGAAGATGGCAGGGCAAGGGCAGGGAGGCTCATGGCAAATATTTGCTTAAATTTGTGCTGAGGTTAAGCTTTTTGTTTGCCTTCAGAGGCTCCTCTCCTCTCTGCAGAGCCGAGTTGATGACATCCAGTGGCCTCCGCCGCAGTCTGGGGCAGTTGCATCCGCTTCGGTTCGCCTGTCCCCTGACATAGAAAAATAGTTGCGGGGAATGGCAGAGAAGTATACAAGGGGAGGAGTGGAGGGGAGAGCCGAGCTGCGTTTTGACTGCATGCCAAGGCTGATACTCCACTGGCGATGCTGATGACGCAAGCAGTCAACCACACGGATGTTATTCATGTGTGTGCGAGTGCAAGGCTCCTCCGCAACACAGACAGAAAAATATCGCAAAATTCTCACATATACATACATATACCATAGCCATAACCTGCTGGTCCAAAACTTTATATAGCCAATCAAGATTGAAGCTGATAAAGTCAGAAAGCCAAAACTTATTAGCCAGAGATCTTGGAAAGTCGTAAAAAAACTTTAAGATGGCCAAATGTGGCCAGCATCCATAGGAAAATATACTGAGTTAAACAAAAAGTTTTTCCCTGAAAAACAATTTAGCAAACTATAGGCCATAAAAATTAAGAAGCAAAACAAATTAAATCTATCAAGATTTTTTTTACTTAAGAACGTTTTAATTTGATTATTTCTGTATGCTAGGAATCTCTGGAAATCCCTAGAATTTTTAAAGAAATTAAAATTAAGTCTTTAAGTATGGTTCAAATTTTTTAATAGCATTTTAAGCTCCCTTTTGGTCACTGTTTTGAGGGTTTCAATAATCCTAATGATTTCTTTACTATCCCGATTATAACAAAAACATAATACAGAACCATATTTTTTTGTAATTCTTAAATTTCTGTCAACTGCCGCATCCTTCCTTTTCTATTTTCCACTTTCACCAATACAAGTTTGCAATAACCAATCAAATCTATTTTTATTTGCTCAATTTTCTCATTGTGCAAAAAACTTTGAGGCCTCTGGCCATTGACAAAAAGTTGCCTGCAGTCCCCGAACTGTTCAGTTCTGTTCGGTCCTGTTCTGCCCTGTTCTGGCCTGTTCTGGCAGTTGTGACAAGTGGCCTCCAACTGGGCGGGAAGGGCGGCCTGGCTGCAGCTCCTCCCTGCGGGAGTAATCGGGCATTACGCAATCCTTGCGGCAGCCTTCTAGGCTGGCCACGATAATTGATACCCTTTGTCGGCCCGAGAGTCCCCTCTTGACGGCCAATCAAATTAGCGAACAGAATTGAAAACTTATTTATGCATGAGCGGCCGCTAATCATTTTTTGGAGGGGCGGAGGGAGTAATTTAAAATTCAATTAACTAGACGCCCAAACTGAAAGGTGTTTACTGTAAACATAAACCCAAAGTCAGTCTCCCTTTCCTCTATTGAAATAGATATGTAATACTCCTATTCAAAATCGTATTCATGTTCGCTTTCAATGAAAGCTGAGTCGTTGATGAAAAGCCTTTTAACTCGACTGCTGCTTTTTCGGAGGGGCTTTTGTCTTAAACGGTTTGTCAACTAAATGCATGATTGATTAAATGAAATAAAAGCCCCACACATACGCACACCTGCCACCGCAGATAGAATGCAGGATATTCGAGCTTCTGTGTGCGTGTGTGTTCATTTATAGGCTTTTGTCTTTGCCCACCGCAAAAATTATTGCTGCTCAAATGCACTTGAATGTGGCTTTGTTTTGCTCCTTCTCTGCCCCGGCTCAAGTGAAGGCAGCATGCAACTCAGACCGCAAAATCCTTAAATGCTGCATTAATGACCGCCCACACACACACAGAGACACACACACTGGGATCGAGTGACCTCACTGCTACAGGACTCGGTTGGTCCATCGCCTGCCGCTCGATGATATCACAAATTAAATACACTTGCACGTTAGCTTAACTCGAAATTCAACAAATATTGAGAGGCGAAATGGGCGAAGGAGGGGCGTGGCAGCTGCAGGACTCTGGATTGCTGTGTAAGCACGTGTCTGGGTCGAGCACTTGACAATCAGCACTCACAACAGCCAGCCGTCGACGGCCGACAGGACGAAAAGGCAACGGCAGACGAAGGATGCCAAATTGAAACAGTGGAGTCGACAGAACAAAATATAAATTAAATCAGTTAAAACCAATATTAACAATATATTTTTTGAAATATATCCAAAAGTTTTTAGGGTTCTCAAAATCCTGATAAATGTCCAGAATGCACCTGTGTACAAATAAAAATTCCCAAGTCCCTTTGTCGCTTCCACTGTGCCACCGTTCAGCAGCTGGGCTAAGGGCTTGTCTTGGCTGTTGGCTTTTGGGATGCCGCCATTGTCATAGCTTGTTGCTATTCCCGCACCGCCGCCCAGCACTTCGCCGCATCCTTTCGGTCCCGAAATCGACGAGGAATATTGACAGTGCGGGCAGCTGTTAATACAACGCAAACTCTCCATTTTCGGCTCTCATCCCATATCCATCCTTAGCCAGCTGTAGCTGCTGTTGTTTTCGTTATTCTTGCCAGAGTTTGCACGTATTATCGCATGTGTTTATTTGTCAACACACCGCTTCGTTGCTCCGAGCCGTCGCATTATGCTTTTACCACCAATACAATCCCGCTTTGATTGTGTTGCCACTTTAAAAGGCATAACTGTTGCAGCCAGCACACACTGCGTATGATTAATTTCGCCGCCTGCAATCCATCAGTGCAGGAATTTCTTTTTTTGGGTAGCGCACACACCGCCGCTTCATGCGGCAGTTTAACCATAACGATCTGACATTTTTCACATTATTAAAATCACTTGCGAACAAAGAGTGATGAGCGCGGAAAAGTTTAATGTGAAAAATATCGCGTATACGCTGTGTATGGCACGTTAAAAATGATGTTCGCCATAAGTGCAAAGCATTTCCTTATAATTTTACTGCACTATCGAGACATGATGTATGGGGAACTGCATAAGGGGAGGTAAAGCGAGCACTGAGAGACTTACCGGTGCACATAGGAAAGCCATTTCGTTGCCAGTCCCCCGGTGAAAAATGCGAATTATCCTGCGTTCCTTCGGATCCTGCTGCTGCTACTGCTGCTGACTAAAGAACTTTTGGATTCCGATTCAGATTCGGTTTCAAAATCCTCCGCAGTCAAATCCAATTTTCGACCAACGTGTCGTCGTCGTCTCAGCTTCGCTTTTCTTTTTTTGCCCCTTCTTCACTTTATCCAGTTTTCTTTTCTGGCAGCTGGCAAATGATAAAAACTAGCGACGCACTGCTAGAAAATATGCATTTTTAATGCCATAAATTAGTTTTGCCGTTTGCCGTGCACCGGGGAGCTGCAAAAAAAAGAGTATAAAGAGAGAGTGTCAGAAGTGCTGGGATGAAACAAGCTCAACTCTGCAGAGTGCCTGCAGCTCTTAAGGGGAGAAGTTTACTCCCAAAAGAGGTTTATATATTTTCAGCTCTAATCGCCTGATTCCATTAGCGTACCAGCTTTAGTTTAAGTTTGCAGATGATTTTGAAGTTTATAAAAAACATGTAGGTTAAGCAAAAAGCTTATTAAATCGATGTTACTTAATGAAAAGTACGTTTGAGAAAATATACACTAAGTAGAGCCATGAAAAGAGCCATGCTAAAAGTACTCTTAATATTTTTAAAGGCCTAAAAATATGCTAAAAACTTTATAGTATATTAGAAAACATACATTTAAAGTGTGTAATTATTAAATCAAATAAATGTACACTTTGACCTTTATTAAAGACTTGTTCGGTCTTGTAAAAATTCATATCATGCATACTCGACACTTTACACTCTGGTTAATGGGATTTTCACCGAATTAATTTGCAGTTTTCATTCCTGGCTTTAAGCAACTCGCTGCCAGCAAACCAGCCACCGAAATCACATAACCGCATTGAAATTAATGCTGTCAGCACGTCAGTGGGGGAACTCCGTCGTTCTCAATCCTTTTTCCCACAGGTGTATGGCGACGGTGGCGGCTGCCAACTGCCAAAAGTCAAATTAAATTCTATTTTTAGGCGCCCAAATGTTGGCGAACCCTTTCCTTGCCTCCCCTTGCCTGGCAGGTTTGTTAATTACTCCATGAATTTGATAGTTTTCCATCAGTGCGGATCACACACGGGCCTGGATGCTGATGCTGACGATGACGACGATGATAATGATGATGATTATGTGGATAATGAATATGCAAATTGTACAACCAAAGAGAGAGAGAGGGCTCTCGAGTGTATCAAATTCGGGGCTGTGGCCCCACAGTTATGGATACCAATTAGAATCTGGTTATCTGGCATCGGCAGCGGCAGCGGCCCAGCGATGATTCGGGATGAATCCGCCAGCGATGCACGAACTGAACAAGGAAAATCTCTTGCAGCCGAAATGAGCTGGAAAATTCAAGAGGGGGGTAAAAGCGAAGCTGCCTGCGATGAATGTGAATGCACTGGAGGAAAAGAGAGATACTCAAAGCAAGTTGCAAGATTTCTGCTAGCTAAAAAAGCTTTAAGTCAGCTGACTTTATGATTAAGAACATCGTGTAAAACCTTGATATTTTCTAGGGACTCTAAGCTAACCAAACAGTATTTCCTAGTTTCATAAGTTCCTCCACTCTTCCTCTTTTATTAGTTGATATTTTTTTCCGTGTGCAAAATTTTGTTTCTCTTCCAGTGTTGGCTCTGCATCTGGGCTAATGATGCGCATGATGTGGCGGCATTGTCCTCGTCTTTATCCCTTTACCCACGCCCATTTGCAGGCCCATCAACTTTACTTCATCTGCATCTGCAGCTTCATCTGCAGCACTGCATTCGCTTTATCCCCAAGCGAGTCCTGGTATCCTGGCATCCCGCTTGGTCGACGCTCCGCTGACGAAGGCTGACTTGACTTGGCTTGGATAGCCTCCAACTGTGCGCTGCACCGCAGGAAATTAATATTAATCGCAGCAATGCATTAAAGCCGCTTTTAGCTTCTAGATTTTCCTGCCGCCCGGATTTCCACACACACACACACACACAGAAAGCCGCTGCTGCCTCAGCTCGGTTGCCTTTGTTGCAATGTGTTTATTGTGAATTTTATTTATTGCTTTGCGGTCGTGGCGGTTATTAAAATTGCCACTGGCAATTTGTAATCATTAGGCCGTCTCGCTGTCTCTTTCTTTGACTTTATTTCCCCTCTCTTTCTCTCTCTTTGTCGCTTTCTCTGTCTTTTAATGCTTGTGCTTTGCATACTTTTGGGCGCCCATTTGACAGGCGGCTGACAAAAGTCAGTGACATTTTAACCAAACTAATACCCATGCACTTATGCAAATCTCACACAGACACAGCAGCCTCCAAGAGAAGGAGATGGCTATATATAGAGGGAGAGAGAGAGGGAGAGAGAGAGAGAGTGGGTGGGTAAGGGAGACAGTTGGGATGCTGGCTCTGCCATTTGCACATTTAACGTCCTAGTCCTCGTCCTCGTAGTCGTCATCCTTCCTCTGGCTGGCTCTTTGTCTTTCTCCCACCTCTAATTCTAGCTCCATCTCTCTCCACATCTCTCTCTCTCTCTCTCCTACGCTCTCTCCTTCTCTCTCTTTCTCTAGTTGTCTTGGCAAAATTTAAGTGGCCACTTGACTAAATTAATATGACACTGCAGCAAGTGCAAGTGGCCAGGACTTGTCCTTTTCCCACCCACTCTCCACTATCTGCTGGTCTCTGCTCCCACTCTCCCAACTCTCGCTTAGCACTATGAATAATTATAACGAACTAAGGCAACCTGATTTGCACTCAGACAAAAATCAAACAAATTCTAAGTTAAAGTGTCCCATAAAGTTATCACAATAAACGGTCTTAGTGAAAATTGAAATTTATTTGATTAAACAAATATAATTTAGGATAGAATATTTTAATATTTTTATCTTTGACTTTACGTTGATAGCGAATGCCATTTTAGTTAATTTCTGTGATATTTAAGGCTAAAATCTGGCTGAACATAAGTATGAAAAAGCAATCTCAAGTACACAAATTTTCTAGTTAGAATTCTTTAGGTTTCAACGCTTATTTAGCTTTTACACAAAGTCTGGCTTTTAATATATACCTTTTAAAAATACAACATATAGTAATAAAATCAGTGCCATAAAATAAATCTACACACTCACTATTTTCAGTGCATTTCTCTTATATCCCATCAATAGGAACTTGACAAATTTGCAAGGAGCGTTGCATACACAACCCTTTTCAGGAATTTTGCACCCAATAATTTACCAAGAGATTTTGCAGACCCAGCTGAAGGTATTCATCAACGCAGGTGGCACCAACGTCTTCTTCTGTCAATTGCCTTAAATGCAATTTAATTTTCCACCTGATGATGTCCTCTATGTAAGGCATTTGCACTCATGTGTCCTTCCCCAACACAGCAGCAGCAGCAGCAGCAGCAACAACAACAAGAAAAATAAAGTAAAAACCACAACAAATACAGGCAGAAGAAACCGAGAAAATCCCAGCTGGATTGTCGCTGTTGCAAACTCTTTTTTTATTTTGTCGCCACACAGCCTGCGTCCTTCGCTTTTCGTCCTTTTACCGCCCACTAAAAAGCACCCCATTGCCTGCAAGCCTCCATTCAAGTTCCTGTCCTGTGTCCCAGTCCCTGTCCTCTTCCCTGTCCACGTCTCGGTGTCACACTTGGCTCGCAGTTTTGTGGCCAGGCCAGGGCTATGAAAATAACCATAAGGCAATTGCCCGGGCGGGTTACAGCATTCCGCCCTCGTCCTCTGTCCCCTCTCCCCTGTTCCCTGGCAGGACCCCACCGTCCTGTGGTGGCACTCATAAGCCTTGAATGGTAAATGTCAAAGTTACTCCTTAGCGTAACATTCGACACATCGAGCGTTGAGGTGTGAGTGAGTCCCCCAGTGTGTTTGTGTGCGTTGGTGCACTGAGGTAAAAGCTGGTGTTGGGACTTCCTGAAGGATATAATTAATGAGAAATATATTAAAACACATTTAAAATGTAAGAAATTAAACCAAGTTTGGGTATAAATACTATTATTCTATCTTTAATTTATAAATATTGCTAAATTTATAGCTTGATCCTTGCTAGTTTTACAGTGCATGTGTGGGCTCTAAGCTGGGGTCCTGTGCCCAGCCTGGATTACATTACACTAAGTTCTGTGCAAACACAGTTGGCGCAGTTCATTAACATGTTACATGGAGTTCAGTCGGTCTGGGGACTCGACTCCGTTCCACTTTGGATCTAGGGATGTAGAATGTAGGATGAAGAATGAAGGATGTGGTATATATGGCATGAGGATGCTGGATGCGAGGCTCTTTGCTTCTGTTTGTCTGTGCAAATGTATGCGTAAGCACAATATGCCAGCCTATCTGGCTTTCTCAGTGCAAGGGGTGTGGGCAAGGATATACTCTCGTACATCCTTTATGCTTTCTTTTTCCCCGATGCGGAAGTGTTGCCCCAGCTGCCTCCTCCGCCACTTGAAAATGGAGCAGCTCAAAGCGTTCCATTCCGAATGGAGGCGAATAGAGGCGCACACGCTCGAGTGTAGGTTTTAGTCTAAGCTGTGCATTTAAATGTGAGGCATTAATAATTAACAGGCCTCGGCAGAGCTGCGAGTGCAGCTTCCAAGTGGGATTCCTCTTTCCCTAATTAGGCGGCTTTCTCGGGCAAAGTGGACGACTGATCATCATCATCATCAGCTCTATTCTCCAGTTAATTTACAGTTTTAATACGTTTTCCACTTGTGGCCAGTTAGAGAGAGAATGGGAGCAGAGCATATAGGGAGACTGGGATAAACTTTTAACCGAAATAAGTCGGCCAAAATTTCATTTCGCCAGCCTGCAGCCGAAACCTCCTTCCTAAAGCCCCTTTCTAACCCCATCCCTGGGGGCACTTGCAACCAGCAGCCGTTGCATACTTTGCGGCACAAACAAAACCAATCCCCCAACAGCCGCAGAGCAGCCACGCCCTCACACCACATATATATGTGTGTCTGTGTAAGTTGCACGTCAATGGGTCCCGAAACAAAACCCCAAAAACAACTCATACACCCATAGGCAGACACACACAAAACGGCACACCAGACACTCAGACAAGGATATAAATGTGCACAGGAAGAAGTCGTTGAAAAATAATAATAATAATAATAATGGAAAAAAGTAATATTATTAAATAGTTTTTTAACTATATGTTTTGGATGTAAAATTAAATGTTTTTATCATTATTATCAGTGTTTAGAACCAAAAAGTTAATAGGTCAAAGCATCTTAAGAGAATTTTTTATGTTTTTGCAATGTCCTTTTAGTATTGTTTTTTTTTTTAGCTTTAAATTTAAATTTTTTTAAATGTGCATCGCTGCTATCCATTCGCTGCAAGGCAGGCCTTAAAACTCGGAGCAATTCGTTTTAATGAATCCATCTACATCAAGAGCTAGAGCCAGAGCCAGAGCCAGAACCATAGCCATATCCACATCCTCGTCCACATCCATGCTGGCCGCAGAATGCTCTGGGAAATGGAGGGGCAGCAGGATGTGAGGATGTGGGATGGCACAGAGTGGTTGCATCTCCAGCCGGAGAGGAACTGATTGTATCAACTTCCTAAGTGGATTTTGCAGTCCAACTGGCATTAAGCTCTTGGCCGCAGGTAATTTCGTATGAATGAAAAGCAAAAGTCTGCCACCGCCGCCGCCACCACCACCAGCACCGCCATTCCCCCTGAGCTCTGTTTTCGTATTCGTATTCTGCAGTGTTTTCTTGCACTGCTGCAGTTTGTTTTGTTGCCGAGAGACAATGACAGGACTGACTGGCAGGACGAGAAGCATTGCTCCGAACTCCAGACCCAAACTGAAGACCTCATTTCAATTTCAAGCATTTGCCTACAGTAGGAGTTCGAAATATAAGCTTAAGCTGGTTTAGAAGCTTAACTTAACTTGAAACAAATGTTAAGCCATTAAATATGCTTGTTCAATTTAAATTTACAACTTGTAAACTGTATTTTTAAATATTAATTAGCTTAATTGAATTAGAAAACAAACCCCAGAGTTACAAATGGGAGTTTTACACCGTTTTTAATTAAGCTTTAATATAGTGTACGGCCAAAAGGCCAGCCATTGTTTTATTATTTTTCTGAAACAAACTATTCGTTTAAAATACAAAACATTTGTTTGTAAATTTGTAATTAG
Source organism: Drosophila seguyi (assembly GCA_008042675.1). NCBI lineage: Eukaryota > Metazoa > Arthropoda > Insecta > Diptera > Drosophilidae > Drosophila > Drosophila seguyi. Next base: position 20,547 of record VNJU01006655.1, on the reverse strand, counting down.
GTAAATTATATTAATAATCATTTTACATTGATTAAGCTAACTTAAGGGACATAAATTAGAACTACACTACATATTATTTATTATAAATATAATACATATCAAAGTATTTAAATATATTGGGAATACTTGAAAGTAACCTAATTTATTCTGCACACCTTATAACTCCTTTATAAAAAATCTCCACTGTACTTGGCTATGCATATGAGCAGCTAGCATCTCCATTTCCCTGAGGGCCAGACGACCTAACTACCCGGAATCTCCCCTAGCGTCAAATCTCTGACATTTCATGCCTTTTTGAGGTTTTCTGGTCGCGAGCTTCGCTGTCCTCGCTCTTATCCTTTTTTCTCGACCCACCCCCCCATGTATCCTGGCCACTGCCCTTGCTGCTTCTGTAGTGACATTGTCTTTCAATAAACATTCATTCGTATGGCCATGGAGCGCAGGGAATCCGCCAGGGCACTCCTCCTTGGTTCCGTTATGATTTTTGTTTGCCTGTCAAAACTTTGCTCGTCCTTTCAGCTGCTTTCTGATCCTGCCGTCGCTTCTATATGCGACTTTTCCTGCTCTGGCTTTTCGCACTCATGAATTTTTAAGCGGCATCTCTGCAGTTGCCAGAAAACAGCAACTAACACCAAGTCCTTTCTTTTCCCTCCGCTTGTCTCCTGCCCTCGCCTGTTTTGGTTGGAAAAGTTGAAATAGTTTCAATGCAATTTTGATGATTCGATGTTTGAGGGGAAAACTGCTGCAGTTATGGTGCAGGTAATCGCTTTGCACTTGGAGTAAGTATTACATAAATTATAATATAATCCTCATTAAAATCAAGAAAAGATCTAAAAGAAAATAAACTACAGAAAAGGTTTAAGAAATCAGTAAAGTTTCTGGTAGAATTTTTCAAGATAAGCTACATTAAGAAGTTGTCATTTTTTCTTTCTGTGCAAGCTTCGCCCTCGATTGATGCGTATCAGGCACTCAGAATATCTGAATGGGTTTCCGAAATTGAAAACATTGTCAAGCTCCCTGCCTGGGCTCCCTGAGCCAATCAAAAGCACACTTTTAATGGGAATTCATTGCAGCTCATGAAATTCAAGCCACCCTCTCAAAATTCTATGACAGTTTCCGCAATCAATTTCTGTTTATTAATTTTCAAACATTTCACATATGACCGTCATTGGGTTTCAATTCATTACGCATTAAAAATATAAGTGAAAAACCAAAGTGCATTCTCATGTGGGTTTTTTTTGGTAAAATATTGGCCATAAAAAAAAACCAAGCAAAGATGATTTAATAAAGTTGAGTGGAAAATGCGCAGGCAGTTGGTTTTTGATAGATTCACCATTAAATTGGATGGCGTTTGTTTAGTCGCGTGGAAGGACCATAAAAATCATAAGCAGCGGCAAGGTGTGCAAAAAAATGTTAAAGTAAAGTTAACAGGAAATAATAAAACAACGAAATTCGATTAACATGGGGAACGACGTACCTCAAAAGTATGCGAAAACACACGATTTAAATCGAAATTCTTTTTTTAGGCCACCCAAAAAATTTATTTCAAATTTTAGCCAGTCATTAATATAAAATCTTTGCATGTCATATTAAATCAAGATAAGCACAATCTGGAACTCCAGTATCACGATGGTTCTATTTTTAATACCTATGAAGGTCTAGGGTTTATAGTGGTAATCTGTAATCTTTAATTCTGCTGATATATTTTTAGTCAAGTACTTTTAATAAACGAAAAAAAAACGTGATTAATGGCTATGTAGGCTGCACAAATACTTGAAAAAGAGAATACTAATTAAAACAAGTTATTAAGCACAATTGCAACTTCTCGGTCTATGTTTGATGATGCGATAACGCCTTAAGCAATAAAATACGTTATACAATCTAATTGCAATCAGTTATTTTGTTTGCTGTAAGCAAATATGTATATAAACCACTCGACGTCGCTTACGCAAACTTTGTCATTCATAAAATTAATGCTTGTAACACCTTAATCGTAAATTAAAGCGGGATCGGACAGGGTGAAAAAGAAGTAATCGAATGGGGTTCTTAAAAAAACCAAATGTTTTGAATATTAAACAAGAAAAACATTATATTTAATAAATAGTATTTGTCGGAAGCCGATTTTATTTACCTTTTCAAAAATATTACGTTTTTTCATGTCAACCTTATAACTTTATACCCTGACGAGTAGATGTTCTTTATTAAAAAAAAACTACAATTTAATGCCTTGTTTTTTCTTATAATCGTCAGTTCCTGTTACTTGATATTTACTGTAATCAAATCCGAGCATGAGCAAAAAGCGATGGAAAAGCGAGAGTATCGAACTGCAGCATGAAAGTCTTTGTTGTTGTTTTTGCTGTCGTTCTGTTTACACAATTCAATTCATCTTTTTTTGTCGCTTTTTGCCGGCCGCTGAAGGTTTTTAATTGAGTTGAGTTGTTGTTGTGGGTTTCGCAGCATCGTGATTTTCGTTTTAAAATTAAATGGAAATGCAATTGTTTTAAAACGCGCAAACTTGTTGCAATTTTCGTTTATTGCTTTATCTTGTCTCGTTCTTACTTCTTCGCCGCCTTTCTCTCTCACTCTCCCTCTCACACGTGCATGTCATGTTTTCCAGTGAATGACAGAGCAGACGAAGAGCGTAAGAGCGGAGAAAGGGAGATGGGCGAGGGGAGATTAAAGACAGATTCTGGGGGCATGGCCATTACTTATTGCTTACCTCTCATTTGTTTTACGATTTCACTGCGGCTGCCCCTCACATTAATTGATATTGTTAAAAATAAACACACGCACAGAGCGATAACCCCGAAACGCTTAATTATTTATTGATTCAGGTGATTAGCCGAAAAAGACGCAAAGAAAAGTTGACTTTAGTTTATGGAACAAGTGCACTTGAGGAACAGCGATTAGCACTACGCGACTGATAACGGAGATTGGACGGAACAGCACTAAGCACTAACGACCGACAATGGCTAATTAGCAATGTTTACACCTGTACGAGAAAAGAAACCGAAACACGGCACCGCGCGAAACCTGATGTGACTGACGGCATCAGAGTTCCAGATAAAACTGAGAGGCGGGGAGCTGTCCAAGCTTTCCAAGCAGGAGAATGGGAGCTAGAGAGTGAGGCAGTGGCAGAGCGTAAGCCGGAGAGTCATAAAACCGTAAAACCGGCCAGACCAGAGTTATTGGTGTTGTGATATGCTTGCTAGGAGAGAGGAGCAACACAATGGAAAGGGAAAGAAGGAGAGCGATAGCGGGTGAGAGCCAGCGAGTTCCAGCAGAAGCCGGGAATACGCTTTACAGATTAGCTGGAAAATGGTTTCCAAAGAACGAGGCACGATCAGTTGAGTGACAGCTATTGGAAGATCTTAGAAGAAATCGTGTAAACAATTTAGAAACAATCTTTAAGAGATCAATAAGTAGTAGTTAATTTTAGAAATTCCATGGAGGGACTTTTGAGACTTTTTATTTTACTTAACAATGTTGTATAAAAAATGTATTGAAAAATTTAATATATGTATATTCTTAAATTGCATAATTTTTTCTTTTATTTTTTTTTTAATGCTGTTTTTTGTATTTTTTAATATTTTTAAGTGGATTCCCTACTCCCTTGACTAATATATAATTTTTACTATAACAACGGTATCCATAATAATAAACAAAAAAAAAAAAAAAACTCTCTCAGAGAGTGTACAAAAAAGCAATAAAATTTGTATAACTCAACCTGTTAGGCCTTTTATGAGGCAATTCTCAGTTTAAAACTAGCATATAATTAAGCCGAGTATTGTTGGAATATTATAGTAAAACGATATGTGGGGCGCACTGGGTCATTTCACTAACACTGCCCGCCTTTATGATATATTTTGCATACGACGTGTGGCCCATTACGCATACGCACCGAGAACAAAACGAACTTGGAAACGGAAAGTGAAAGCAAGGCTTACATCCGGTTTTCCACATAGACAAGGCCCAAGCCGAACCCAAACCCACCGGGCTGCACATTTATTATCGAGACAAGCTACTTAGTGTAATCGCATTTGTATCTGCAATTACACGACTGCCGGACTTTTGATTGTGATTCGAATCGGGATTGTGATTCGGTTTCTGCTTCGGTTTCGGATTGTGATTCCCATTTCGATTTCAGTTTCGATTGCGGTCTGTTATCAGTGGCATCGGTGGTGGGAGTGGGGAGTTTTGGGGCCGGGTAAGGCCTTAATTCACCCTCGAGAGTGTTTCGCCAATTAGTATCGAGGGGTGTCGACTCTCGAGTGCCGATTAAATCGAAGCGAAGGGGTTGGGGCTCAGAGGAGTTGACAGAAGCGTGCCTCGGTAGTACTTGTAATTATACGGGCGCTGATAACAACTGCCACACCACGAGGCCACGATAAAACACAACACAATTTGAGACATGAAAAGTGGCTACAAATAAGTGAACTTGAAGTGTACTGGGAGGGAGCAGTACGAAAGATACCATTTATAAAAGTGAATTAAGTGTTGAAAATACTTTAAATACTTTAGTTATGAAACCTCTAAAGAACAAGTAAATAATTACTTGGTTCTGCTCTGGCAAGAGCCAGTAAATAAATTTATAAAACACTTTAAAAGTATTTAATAATAACATCGTATTAAACTTTAGCAAAAGAACTTTCCAAATGCTGCTTCAAGATATTCTGAAACAAATAAATCATTCATTTAAATCACTTTATGGTATGTGTTAAGATGATAAAAGAAGACAGATTAAAGGACGCAGATAGTGGCTACATATTTCCTCTTATAGTTATCACCCCCAATAAATCCAATTTATGCGTTAAGATAAAGCGCAATAGTTTAACATTCTGGGCTCTAAATTGTTGCTGGCAAGAATACTGACTTTGAATCACTTTTGCTTTGCTCATTAATCTCAATTCGAAGGCTTCAAACGTTCTTGCGATTTTCCCCACTCTGTATGTGTGCGTATATTGTGTGTTTTTGCAATTATTTATGTTGTTCATTTGTTCAACTGCCACGACAGAAGAACAAAGCAGAGGGGGTGCAGGAGCATGGCGTAGGAGCAATAAAAGGAGCAACCATGTCCTCGTCTTTGTCGTTGGACGTGGCCGAAGGGAACAGGAACATATCATTTACATGCCAGGCCAGCTGCACTGACAAACCCAAGAGGAACGTGATGGTCGAGTGTTCCGATCATAAAATACACTTCTGCTGCCAGGATTTTTGCTCGCTGATCATTGCATACTTTTGGCAGCTGCCAAAAGAAAATATTAATGAGAGAGGAGAAAATCTACCTATACTCTTTAAAATATCTTCGTTAAAGCTGGATAAAAAATAAAAAAAGTTTCGATGTATCCAATTTAGACATTTACAAACTATCGAGAGCTACGATTATTATTTTTAGTGTATGTGAATGAAACACGGAGCAGCCACAATGACGCAGCCCCCCCATCGACCCCTCCTCCAAGGCTGGGATGTAAAGTTTAACACATAAACTCAAGACAATTTGTGCGCGTATGTGTAAGGAATAAAGGCAAAAGGCAAATAATTTACAAGTTTCTGCAGCCCAGAGGGGGGCGTGGGTGGCTCCAAACAGTGAGGAACGGGAGAGAGGGTGGCGGGGATAGAGGATAGCCAGCGAGAACATGTGCGAAAGCAAATACAAATTCAGCGAGCGAACTTTTGCTGCTCTCGTAGGCTGCAGCAACAACAGCAACCATTCAGACACACACACACTCACACTGAGGCGCGCATAAACTGCTCACGCACACACGGACAGCGGAAAATGTGTTACAGCAAAAGTGTAAAAATAAATAATTTAAAGTGTGTGTAAAGGACACGGCTGCGAAAAACATTGGGCGGCCATTGCCATAAAGCGCTGAAAGGAGGAGGCGAGGTGGCGAGGGGTTTTGGAGGTGATTCCAAGTTGGCGGTAGACACACACACACATATATTCATATGTGGCACACTCAGACACACGAAAGCATGCAGCTATGGCCAGTTGCTCTGATTACACGGCGAGAAATAATAGTATATAAAAAAATAAAACGAAATATATAATTTATAAAAATAATTTAGAGAAAGATTTAAAGTATTGTTAAAGCTCATCAGTATTTATTAATAATTTTATTTATATTCTTCGTGGAAATTTATTATTCTTTAAGTTAGGAACCATAAAGTAATATTTATATAATTAAATACTTCCCCAACATTTTTTTACTAATAACCAATTCTTTATAGTGCCTTTTCGACCCCTCTTCCGCTTTTCTTCTCCTTTCCCTTCATTCACCTATTCGTTTTCTGCGTTCCGTAAACTTTTGCGCTCAATACCGCAAGAGCAATAACAGCAGCAACAACAATAACATGCGAATAAGGAGAGTAAAGGAGGAGAACGAAGAAGCAGCAGCAGCTGCAGGTTGCCCTTTGAAAGTGTTTCCCGCAATACAACAACAACACCCACAAATAATAAGAACATAAACCATAGAGGGAAAGCGAGAAAACTTATTATTATGTTGTCAGTAAAGAAACCAACAACAATGGCGGCCATAAGAATCAGGAGCAGCCGAAGAAAACTGGGAGAATGAGCACAAGGTGCAGAGAAAGAAAGAGAAGAGCAAGAGAAAGGGCAGAAGGTGAAGAAGAAAGTCGAACAAACAACAAAGAGGCCAACGCGTGCCGAAAGAAAAATCAAAAGCAACAACAAATGCTGGAAACGGGAGCAAGAAACGCAGAGGCTCACGATCAGTAAGGGATGTTCCAGGATAACTCGAGATTTAAGGAGTTTAATTTATAAAGTAAAAGGAGAGAAGGGGAGTAGAAACAGAGTAGATGATGAGTAAAGAGTAATTGAGTATTTTTATTCTTGAAACTAAACAAGAATAAATCTTTCAAAAATATTTAAAGAACCACCGAATGATAGGAAGGACATTCCTTAAAGATCTTTCTATTTATGGGCAATTGAAAGCTAGTTTTTGAATTTTGATTTAATATTCTTAAATAAAAATCAGACTATTTTGATGAGTTATAAACCTTGCCTTGAAAATTCCTTATTTATAATTTAATCCTCACTAATTAATAAGTCACTAAACTGAACCCTTCTCTTCCTTTTCGTATCATTCAATTTCTTTCAAGAATTATCAATCTCATACTCTCCAAATATGATGTTTAAAGGAAATCTAAAAAAAAACACAAATACACTACTTACAAGCTACACCCCTGTCAGTTTCATTAGAAATTTCCTGGTAACAAACATTTAAAAATTGAGCTTTGACCAACCAGAAAATCCCATCATCGCCTTCAATTGGCTTTTTCCACAATCTGTCAGCTGTGGAATTCGCCTGCCATTCTCTGCATTTCCCTTTGTTTGTCCATCCCCCGCCGATGCCGGGCATATGCTAATATCGGTTTCAATAAAACTATTTGCTCAACTACCTTCGAACACCTTTTGGTCGGCCACTCGTCCAATCATCGACCCTCTTGAAAATTTCTCTTTTCCGCCACTCCGCGCCACTGAGTTGGCCGGGGAAAAGCTACCCCAGCCGCACGCTTTTCACGACCCACTCAACGGCCCCTCCGTTCGCTCGGCGCAGTCATAATTCATTCGAAAAAATAGCGAGCCAATATTTGTGCGTTGGCTTCTTTATTTCTTGGACTTTTTTCCCTCTTATTTTTCTCGGCTCTGCTCTGCTCGGCTCCTTTTTATTCCGCTTGGCCACACAAAAAGGTGCGGAAAATGCAGAGCATTTTTCATCATTTACCATTGGAGCTCCGTCCCCACGCCTCGCCTGCTTATCAATATGGCCCCATTAAAGCGCTCAAATATGCGCAAATATCTCGCTATAATATTCAATCGCATAGAGACTTTCGCTGGCACGAGGAAATATATTAAATTATAGTTTTTGCCTCTTTCACGCGCCAACAACTATTTAATATTTATTTAATTGCGGCGAGGACAAAGGCTGGAGTTGCGCAGGAAAGAATCCAACGAATTATCCTTACCGCTGACCAGGGCGGACAGAAAGGAATGCAAATAATAACAATAAGTTACTTAATTAAATTTTTCACGTGCTGCAGGAGACAGACAGACTCCTCCTACGCCTGCTCCGGCTCCTCGGTATAATTATTATTGAATTGTGTCTGAGGGAAAATTTCAATTATGAAAACCAAATAGTTCAATTATGTCTGGGAAACCGGGAGAGCTGATGCCTTTTATATTGTTAAATGACTTTCCCTTCAGCGACTCAATTATAAAGGGATTTGGCAAAAGGCAGCCGGACAGAGTTAAGCGCGCAGAAATACAATTAAATTAATTTGACATTTCCATTTAGCGAAATTGCAGACACAACAGTTACAATTACAACGTCAACGGCAACCGCAGTATCGAAACTAATCAAATCAAATTTCAATTATTGTATGTGCCAGTCAGTCAGTCAGTCCGTGGGCGTGGCCGATTCGAACACGAGGGCGTTATTTGCAAATGCAAATGCAAATGCAGTAAGGCCGCGCCCCCTCGATGCCCCTGTGTTGGCGATCTCATTTCGACCCCGTTGCCATTTCGCTTGATTACATGCATTTTATATGCGCCCGCCCGAAAGTAGGCTACACCTTTCAATCACAATCAAATTTTATGCCCCTCACATGAGCACTGGCGCATGCCAAGAGCTTTCCGCGGAAACGAATGCCTACCGTACGGTCCCCTCGCTCGGTTTCCGTTGCCGAAACAAACTGCAAAACAACAGCCACTATTTGCGGGTAAAAGGGGAGTCTTGGGCTTAGGCGAATCGGAGTTACTCTTTAAATGAGATTGGAATGTAAAACTCTTGGAGAAATCATAAAGAATCCAGCTTCATTATTCTTTCTTCCAGATAAGGTTTCAATTATCCACCTTTCTTTGCCATGGGACAAATTCAGTAGAGAATTTTTAGCTTAAGGTAAGTTATGTCTGATGATGGAAATAGTAAACAAATAGATACTCCTTAGCCTGCAGTAATTGTTTGAAAAGTATATGTAGCTAAGGATAAGTTGACACTAATTTAAGAGTTTAAGAACATTGATTTTCCTGCTTCAGGAATACATATTTCCCTACTTACTAAATTTGGTTTACTTCACATTTCCCATTACCTTTAACTTTTTATTTATTTCTTAAAACAACGAACTCCCATTGATGTCTATTATTCCGTAACAAAACCAGTTAACCCAATTCAATGATAGCATTTTAAAGCTCTCGAGTTTCCGCACTTTTCAATGAAGTCTCGCCCCCTACCTTGTAATGCCATTTCTTTCCGCTCATTTTCCACACATTTCGAGTAATTCAATATTCTTCGTTTGCCCCCTTAATGTTGTTATAAGGTAAAGAGCAATAAAAGCAACAGCAACAGTAAAGGCAACGACCAAATTGACAGTTTGCTAGCCAAGTCACTGCCTTTGCCTGCTTGCCTGCCTGCCGCCTTGCCAACTTTATTGCTAACTATTGTGCACAGTGCGGCGTATACGTAATATTTGATTGCACCTGCGCTGCCTGTCGATCGAATGAAATGGGTATGGTTGAAAAAGAGAAGAAGGTAGCCGGGAATCGCGATTCTCATTTACATAACAACGACTCTGGAGCGAGTGTACTCGCGCGAGTATTGAGTGAGTGCAGTCAATTCGGCGTTAAAAAGCGTTAAATGTAACCAGCCAGGGCCAGCCGGCGGGGTTACAACAATAAGAGGCAACTTTAAGCTCGCCAGCCAGACACTAACTCTTTATTACACCAAAGGGAAAATCGGAAAATTTTAGTTCGGAAAATAATTAATTATCAGCGATATATGATACTTTAAGATCAATATTTTTGCCTTGAAATATAAAGGATATTCTCTTTATTGTTGTATATATTGTACTCAAAACTTTTTTAGAACTTGGTAAATTGACACAAAATTCTTAGTCAAATAATGTCTCAGGATATTCTCTTAGAATTTATATAATATTTATTAAATTATTAATAATATAACGAATAGAATTTCATTTTCAAAAAAGATTTGTATGTATTATAAATAATATAGTAGTATTTATAATACATACAAATCTTTTCTGAAAATGAAAAATCATATTAACAATTCCTGGTTATATGTTTATATATTTTTATTAATATAAAGAAGACATAATAATCATTGATCCTTTGACAACAGAGCTATATTCCTTGAAGAATTTTGTAACTAAATTAAAACTCCTTTTTATTTACAATTACAGTGTACTTTTATTTCCATCGCACATGCAATTTGGCTTATTATTCGCTTGAGTTTCCATTTCGCTGCTGGTTGAAAACGACGACGAGGACGACGATGACGTTGGCGTATAATTTACATTTTGCCTCGCTTCACGAGGTGCCATAATCATAAATTGACAACTTGAAATTTGCACAGGCACACACAGAGCACCGCCCTCATGACCATTTTCCACCCATTTTGCCAGCCATTTCGACCCACAAATTTCCTCACATTTTTCACTCCGCCGCTTCTTGGCCTGTCAGGCATTTTTCGGGGCATTGTATCTGCATTTTTAATGCACTTCTTCCTACCATTAAAGTGCAAAATGTATTCCACTTGCCCCCTAAATTATTCCACCCCCCCATATCCTGCCACTCAGGATCGGTTTTGTTGTTTCTGCAGAATTTGACAAGTTTTGAAGTCGAAAATTTTGTGCTCCTTTGTTGCTCTTGTTGCAGCGGCAACAAATTGGCGCGGCTTGTTTACATGCAAAAAAAAAAAACAACTAACAAAAAAAAAAGAAGAAAACATAGTTGGCAAAAAAGAACAAATATGCAACGTAATGAAAATTCATCGGGAAAGGCAACAAAAACTGAAAAGTGCCGGGAAAGTTGCAGCAAAACTTTTTGCATTTTTCGGCTGCAAGTTTTCGGAGGGGGTCCTGGGAAGTTAAATTCGTCGAAAGTTAATTGAAAATGGCTTGCACTTAATTTAGATGAACTTTTGGCCACAATCGCCAAAGGGGTTATAGCGCCAAGGGATACACAGGATACAAAATCCGCGCCGCCAACAAAGTAAGCAAAATGAGGGACAGAAAGCTGTGTCAACAGACAAGCGGCTAATGAAGCAAAGGATAAAAGCTGCAAAAGGACACAATAAAAATGCAAATATTTAAACAAAAGCCGCACAAACACGAACGTTTCCCGAGAAAACCGCAAAGCACAAACAGAATATACGTGGAAAATGCGACTGTCTCCGTTTGTGTGAAAATTAACACGCAATTTTCAGGCCGACAACAAGCGAAAACGAAACGAAACGAAAGAAATAAAAATCAAAATAAAAATACAAATGGCAAACGGAAGGATGGACTCCGCTTAAAGCCGAAAATCAAACGGCGAAAAGACAACACGCAAAACGATCGATAAGGCCGTCCAGATAAGAGAGGTCCTGCGAGCCGAAGGAAGAGTTGCCATTTTAAGCTGTCCTCCAGACGGAAAATTGCTGCACAGGGAAAACTTGACATGATTGGTAATTAATTGCATTGAAAGATTTATATTCAATTTATACATATATTGAAATGATATTTTATTATAGGATATAAACTTTTTAAAACTCAATTTCAATGCTTATTTATAACTAAATTAAATTTATAATTATCAAATGCTAAAAATATTGCCAGAGTCTTAAAATCTCTTTGCGAAGTGTCTAAGAGTGTACTAAAAGTATTTTATGAATGAAAATATTCCTACTAATTTCTGCAAATTCCTTAAAATTCTTTATATCCTGGCAATATTTGTTCTCTGTGTGGTTACCTCGGAGTGTCCTTTTGCCTGTCTCTTCTCCATCTCCCATCTCTGTATGTGTATGGCACACTTTAAAGCATTAGTTGGACTTTTTATGGCCCTGGCATTAGGCGCTTAAGACGTTCAAGCCAAAAGGATAACAACAACGGTCGGCAGACGACAAGCGACAAACGGACAGGAGACACAGAGCGGCAAAGAGATATGTTCGGGGGGGCGACAAGGCAAAGACCAGAAGGAGAACGGCATATAAAAGCAAAGAGGCTAAGTGACAACTAAACTTAATGGCACTTCAACAACAGCATGAAGCAATGGACGCAGAAGAGCCACCGAACCCAGGACACTGGCGTAGTGAGGAGGGGTGCCAAGGCGGGGGACCTCAACGGACATTAGCCTCATTGAATTGAATGACAAAACAAACGACGGACGAACGAGGCAAAGGCAAAGGCGAAGCGAAGGAGAAGGACAAGGCGATGTTGCGGATAAGGATAAGCAGTGCACAAACACTGGAAAATATATATTTATAAAGAATTTTTGAAGTAGAAATAAGGAGACAACATAATATTTGGCTCTGTTAATTAAAAATATTTAATATAAACATATTTTAAAATAATGAATTCTCTTAATGAAACCTTTTTTAAAGAAATATTACAGAAGTTATCCATTAGTTTTTATCCATCCTTTTTAAACAAATTATTACAATGTTAAAATATTTTTCCCTCAGTGCACACGCACACACAGTAGCACTAGTAGCAATGGCAATAAGCGCGTCACAACAACAACAACGGCTTTGAGCGACGACAACGATGAAAATGTTGTATCAGGACAGCATTAAGATAAAGCCAGCAACAGCATCAGGGCATAAATAATGCCGATCTGGGCTGGAAAAGCGTAAAGGGAAGGCGGCGAAGAGAGTGACGAACATAGGAATACTCTCTGGAAACTGGAATACAGAAGCGCCAAATTGGTAAGGTATTTTCCAAAGACAGAGGTTAACACAAGGATAATCTAGCCTGTTTACGAGAAAGGAAAATAAGGAAAAGAAAACCTTAGAACCTTGCTGAGAAGCCAGATAGAAGAGTAAATAAATTAAGCAGCAATATTAATAAAGACAAAATAAACTTTTTTAAATATTTACAAAGAAAATAAGAATTTTGTTTATAAGAATCAGATCTGGAATTAGATCTCTACCTAATAAATCCTTTATTAAAGCGATAAATCTTCCACCCTAAAACGTACACTATTTCCTTAATTTACCTGATATTTACATACTAGACAAGTAAAAACAAACCCTCCTTAATCCTACCCCGTCTTAAGTCGTCTAAAAACCTCTAAAACACTTTGAGTAAGGTTCAAGAGCGACCCAAAAATACAAAAATGGATACCCTCACCTCCTTATCGCCATTTATCGCCCCTCCTCCCCCTATGACCTCTCTATAAATGTGTGAAAATAGTGGACAATTTTCCAAGCGTCTCCACATTCACACTATCTCTCTTTCTGTCACTCCCGCTGACATTCCGCTGACTGCGAGCGGCCGCTGCCATTCTTTCGGCCGCTGCCATTTTGTTGCCATTGTTGCTGGACAATTTCCGCTTCCGGCGCGTGAACGCAGCCAAATAAAAAGCAAAGCGCCAAGCGAACCAAACTCAACTGAACTCAACTCAACTGAACTGAATTGAATTGAGTCGAGACGAAGTGGGGGAGTGAAGCAGCGAAGCCATGTCGCATATTGGTTTATGCATGAGCCTGGGCCAGCGACAATGGGCCACGCCCCCTCTTACGAAGGCAGCGGGCAGTGAACACTTCATTTGTCAAGCTTAGTTTTGGGGCAGAGAAAGGACATGCCGAGTTCTAGCCTGGCCATGCACTGAGGATGAAGGTATACGTTAGTATTTGAAGCAGAATTTGGAAAGTTTTTCTTATGAATATTAAAATTGTCTGTTTTCTGCGGAGATTTTTAGAAGGAAATTGAGATTGATTTTAAGCTGACAACAATTTAATGGAGAATCCATTTAAATATTTAACTACATTTTAAGGGCTTATATCTGAAACAAAATTATATATTTATATAAGTCTTAAAGATATATATATTAAATAAAGCCTTGCAGATTTAATCTGATTGAACTTTAAATACGACTCATTTTTTATTGCTTTTAATCTACAAATTTATCTTTATTTATATTTTTCTAAGCTATTTCTTCATGGAATATTTCCTCAAATATTTTCTTGGCCTGCCTTTATTGAATTTAAAATATTTTAAAAATCTTTCAGTGCTTATTTAAATGAGCCACCGGGCTATTTGAGCAGCTCGAACTAAACTAAGTCAAACTGAACCGAAGAACCCGAAAGCTGAATACGGAAAAGCTAAAAATTGTGAACTGAAAAGTGCAAAAAGGGAACGTATTTCTCAAATGCACTTACCGAAACTGCATTAATTATTCAGCAGCCATGGCCGAGGACTACTGGCCTGTCCCGCTCTGCTCGGCTCCGTTTCGTCCTGGTTCCTGGAGGCCGGTCCTGGCCTGGTCAGCGGTCTGGGTGGAAAGTCGACAAGTCGCAATGTGGCAACGAGTTGAGCAGCTGAACAGCAGAGGCCGGGAGAGCTCGATGCATGCCTGCAAAACAGAGGGAAAAGTGGCATAAATATTAAATGCAAAATAGCACAAGAGCTGAAGCTGAAGCTGAGAAATCCCCAGCTGCCAGCAGGGATTTTCCCCGTTTCCCCTCTCAAGAATTTTGTGTTGACCCTCTCGAAACTTTCTGCCAACCACCCATTTTTGCATTTTCCCGATGCTATTTTTTCTTTGCTCCCTACTTTACTAAATATTTTACTAAATTATGACGTCTTAACGGGAAAAAAGAAAAGTATTTTCGTTTTTTATGCATTTTTGTTGTATTTTTTTCTCTATATAAATAAATCAAATAAAATATGCGCGCGTTCACGCCGAAAGCTGAGGCCAAGACATTGGCGCCGGGCAAGGGAGGCTGTCCTTTGTGACCTGGTTTTTTGGTCATAACAATATTGCCAACCGAAGCGTGGAGCAGCGCACACAATTACCGTGGCAACGTTTGCCCGCCCACCACGAGCCACGCCCCTGTCACGCCCCCACTTCAAAGAGAGTGTGTGTGTGTGGCACTGACGTCATTGCTGCACTCGCACAATTACCACAGCAACAACTGCAAAAGACGACTAGCACGACGACGACGACGAAGGTGACGTGACCTGGCGACGGTCACTTGGGCTTCACTTTAAATATATATATATGTATGTGTATGTATGTGTGTGAGGATTGGCTCTGGGGGGGTGGGGTTTAGAGTAGGGGGACCTGCCAAGGTTAATCAGCTGCTCGTCCGCCCATTTTAATTGGCCTGCTGCCTGGCGGCGCCTTTAAGTGAGTTATAAAATGCGAAACTATTTCGACATCAGCCATCCCTCTCCTCGTCGTCCCTTGATGAGCTTTAAATTTGAGGAGTAGCTCGTAAAGCTCAGGCAAATGGAATAGGAGATGAGCTGCTGTCGAGAGGATCCCAGTCCAAGAGGAGGAGTAGTGCTCCTAGCTAGCTAGTGAAGTGATAAACTAGGAAATGCTCCCCCAGCGAAGGATTCCTGAGCAGCCAGTCTGAAATACGGCCAAATTTATGGACACCATGCTTAAACTGCTCAGAGAAAAGTGTATTTTAAATAAAACATAATCAATAGTGTAGGCACTTTTATGAAATATACCATAAACAAGGGTTCATTGCTGGAGTAAACAAATATTTAATATGGATGAAAGGGCTTAACATCAGCAAGTTTAGGTAATCGTTTTATATTAAGGACACTCTATATGGACTAGTCAGCATTAAAATTCAAGTCATTTATCAGAAATAAATCTATAAATGTATATTATTCGCAATGGAATGTGTTTTAATATATTTAAATGTTTTCTTTGTGCCTAGAAATAAAGCTCAAACAACCCTCCCTTCCTAAACCCTCTTAAACAAATCCCTAATTTAATTCCTTCTCTCCTATTAAAAAAAACTCTTTAAATGCATTTAATTTGGCATTCTTCTGCGTAATTCCCAGCTTCGCTTTCCGACACGGCGATATATATCTAGCACTTGAGCCCCGCACCGCATGTGAAATCCATTCTCGGGCCATGATTACAGTCTATCGCCTGCTTAAGCGCCTTTTTATTTAACTATATAAAACTGCAGCGCATCAGAAATTAGAGAAGCGAACGCCGGCGGCGAAAATAAACAAGCGAACGTGTTGAGAGGAGTCGGGAAAATGCCAGCAGGCGGGGGGCTCAAAGTTCAAAGGGGAGAGTGAAGGCAGTAGGAGGTGACAGAGGGTCACAGCGTGATAACGCTTTGTAAATACTTTTGCTGCACTTTGCTGCTGCTGCTGCAGCTTCCACTGCTGTTGTTTTTTCTCTAGCTTTATTTTTTGTCGCTTCCTTTGGCTTTGCCATCGCAAATTTTTATCTCCATTTGCGAGCTGCGCTTTTCTGCTGTTTTACCGCGCCAAACCTCCCCGTCCCCCCTGGAAAAATCACAGGGACAAGGCTGCGCTTTTGTTTTCCCAAGCAACGTGAAGCGAGAAAAGGGATATTATTAAGCGTGGATGTCAACGGCGTTATCGCCAGGCCAGCTCTAAGTGCAGGACACCAAATAAGGGGACGGAAAAGCTGAGAGACAGACAAACAGACAGAGAGTCGGAAATACTGTGAGACACAAGGACCCAGAGACAGATCCCGACTGCCATGTGTTTGGAAAGCTTTTTGCCAAATTAAATATTAAAACCGTGTGCACTTATGCAACTTTAATGCAATTTTGCCAAAGTAAATG
This sequence comes from Drosophila seguyi, assembly GCA_008042675.1. NCBI lineage: Eukaryota > Metazoa > Arthropoda > Insecta > Diptera > Drosophilidae > Drosophila > Drosophila seguyi. The sequence continues at coordinate 3,961 of VNJU01006655.1, read as the reverse complement.
CCGCCACAAGAAATGTCCCGGAGTCCACACGGCGTATACTTAATTTGCGCCAATTTCCACGCTGGCCGCATATAAAAAAAAAAGGATTAATACACTTGAAAGGCAGTGCTGCCACCACGCCAAGAGACCATTTACCTGAAAGCCAAATGAAGCCGCAATAACAGCGACGTTTACAATGGAAATTAGAGCACAATGGCCAGGCTTGCGGATACCCTACAAGTGCACTTTACCTTTCTGGGTTAATCGAAAACAATACTAATAGTTTGGTTAAATGGGGGAAGAAAATCGTTGGGGATTTGTAGAAGCAATAGTAAATTGTTTCTAAGGAATTATAACCATTTGAAAGCAATTTTAAAGGAATTACAAATTGGCTTATTATTTATCTAATCATGAAAATTTATTCACAAATTCAATTTAGTTGCTTTATCAAGTAAGTATATATCAAAAAATAAATACTTGTGAAAGGAACTACAAGTTTGTTTTTATTTTTAAGCTAATTACTATGAGGAATTCATATCTTCTTAGGCTTACATGTGATTTAGTTTCCGGGTAAGGTTAGTGGTTATAGTGGTTAGTGGTTATAGCAAGTAAATATTAAAGTATTAAAAAGATATACCCTGTAAGCTCTTGAAAATCCCCTATAACCTTTGTAAAAGAGAATAAATAAATAGTTGTTAAATAAACTTTAACTTATATTATTACTAGCTAATAATAAAAAGAAAATTCTTAGCCCTAAAAGCTATATCCTGCAAACTCTCCCGAATTCCCCAGTTACCCTTTGAAAAGAGCACATCTCTGACCATAAGAAGCAAGAGCCAATAAAACCAGAGAGTTGCCCTCATTTACAGGCCAGAAACTAAAACAGAAGCCGAAATTCACTGAAGCCGCGGAGGCACAGTTACAGGTACAAGTTAATGCCCCTGGAAGGGGCATGAAAAATTCAGGAGGCCGCGCGACTGCGAAAGCTGCCCAGAATGTCACACGGCGGTGGATGAGCGGGGGGCATGTACTTCGCCTCATTTGTTGCCGCTCTTCTGCAGGACTTGTTCGCTGTTGCACTGCAACTTAAATCACATCCTTCCCGGGTACACCAGGACATGTGATTTTCGGTCAGGCACTGCACCAATGTCGGGCAGGATGTATAAGCATGTACTCGTATCTGCATGCCACTTGCACTCATGCTACTTTCTTGGCATTTTACGTGCCCCGTCCCATTCCATTCCATTTTCCATTTCCCATTTTTTTTCTGCTATTTTCCTTCTCCTCCTCTGAAGGAAAATCCCCTGGCCATTTCTCATCGGCTGAAACAAAGTCGCGCGTGGTTTCTTTCCTTCCGCCTTGCCTTGCCTTGCCTCCTTTTCTGACTACATTTTACTGCATGACAATTTATTGAGTTCCCCTTGTTTTCCTTTGTCTTTCGGGGGTTTACCCTCTTACCCCTTGTCCTGGTGGCAACTGCTTATTTTGGCTGTTTTGGCTGGTTGTAAATTTTTATTGTTCCCCTTGTTTTTCCACCAGATACTATTTTATTTGCCATGCAGCAAGCGGGCTGTGGCATGTCTGTGGCTTTTTTGGCGTTTTGGTAACGAGAGATCTTGTCGGGATATCTGCCACAAAGTATGCAACGAAATGCACCTAAGGATGCTTTGTAATTTGAGATTTCTTAATGATTTCCCTAAGAGCTGCTGAAAAGCATTATAATGTTGCATTTTAAGACCTTGTTAGGATGATGTTTTCCCTCTGAGACTAAATCTAAACTACGCTTTATTCATTTCAACCTTTAATAATTAATAGATTTTAGATGACAATTATAATAAATGGTCATTACTCAAGATTATTACCCATTGAAACTGTTACCATTTCCTATTTATTTAAAATACTTGCACACACTTTCAATTACTAAGCATCGTGCAGGTCTGAAAAAAAAACTTTACTCTAACAATTTCTACATGTTTTTGTTTATGGTTCCGCCATCGTCTTCTCCTCCCCCTTTCGCGTTTCGCTTTGTTTTATATGCAAAATTTAGTAAATAACGCGAGTTGCCCGTGCTTGCTTTACTTTTATTTGCTCGCTTTTATTTGCTGTTGGCGTTCGCTGCTGCTTTTTACTGCTGTGGGGAAACCCCCGGCCAACCCTTTCCCACGACACTCCGCCTCCTCGCAGTGGAACTCCCTTTTTCCCCAGCTATCTGCGGCTTGGCACACATTCCCACACATTGTATTCCCAGCGATTTTATTTACATTTGCCGTGTGTTTTTCCATTGCACTGCCGCAGTTCGTGAGCAAATAAAGTAGAGACTACCCGCCTCATACATTTTCGCCAGCTGCTCCCGTTTTTTTGTATATATATTTTCTGTCTTTTTTTTTTAGTTATTTTCCCCTCTCAGCTTAGCATGCTAAAATTACTTTCAGGATTTGATCCATAATGCAGGTCGTTCGGGCCGCATTTGACGTATTTATGAGCTGACCGCAGACAAGTCCTCGCCCAGTTTTATTTTATTTTAGCTCCGCCATCGGCACTCTCTAAACTCCATTTATAACTTTTGCCCGCCAACACACAGCCCCCGAAAAAGCCAATCAAAAGCCACAAAATTCTGCATTCTCCGACACCTGATGGTGGCTGACATCGGGTGGCTGTTTCCCAGCAGTTCAGTTCGGTTCGGCTCAGTCGAGAGGGGAGGGGAGTGAAAAGAACAGGGGAATAAAGCCAGCCTGCTGCCAGCTGTGGATATGTGGGTGCATAAAAAATGCACACGCCACCGGCCCGAGGGGAGTGCCACCTGCTCCTGCGGCACCTTTACTACCGCTCGCCACTGGCCTGCGTCCAGTTGCAGGCAACTGACCAGCCACTCAGGCCACTCAGGCCACCCAAACACCCAAAGAGCCACCCAAAACCACCCACACCTGACCAGACAATCACGCCTACAGCTGCGGCCAAGGCAATAGTTCTTGAACCAAAAGGATATATTATAGAAAAGGAAATATAATATTTATATGATTAATAAAATAACTAGTTTAATTTTCTGTTTAAAACCGTAGAGTTGATATATATTCCTGCTCAGCATCAACAACCGAGTAAGTCTAGCTAGGAATTATTGAAAAAAACTCTCACTACATTTTTCCTACATTTAAACATTAAAATTATTCAAAATCAGCAGAGTATTTAGTTTATTTAAACTTTTAATTTAACATTCTGTGAACCCAATTCGAATTAGCAAATAAAATCTTTCCGCATTGAAATTAATGTTTATACATTTTATATACTTTGATTTTTCTAATTAAAAAAAATATTTTGAACAAAAATTCAATAAATATCGAGTAAAAACTGCGTATCTTTGAGGTCTTCCTGAGGCCATAATATTCCCAAAAACTCAGTAATTTGTAAAAGTCATATTTTAATTTAAAAAATATATATTCTGATTTCCAAGATTCTAATTCTACCCTTAAGGTCTTTAATTAACTCTTAATTAATAATAAATGTACACAACTCGTAATATATATATTTTCCCCCCACAAATCCCATTAAAACTAATCAAATCACCGACTATCTTTGCTATTATTTTCCCTGAAACTGTATGCAAAGCCAAACACACACGCCCAGACTTTAAATACGACCAACATGGCCGCTGTCGTCTGGCCCGACTTTATATCCGGCGAAGGTCCTCGGGGGAAGGCAGGCGGGCAGCCAGGTGGTGGAGGTGCACAAAAGCCTTCTGTGTGAACCGGCACACATTGCAATTTGCAATCTGCAAGGCGAGGACCCGCCACCGCCACCTCCCCCTTAGAGCCCGGTGCGGTCATTTGGCGGTAAGCCGCCTTGTCATCCACCTGGCAGGACATCTTCGATTTAAGCATTACATGGCCAACGCCGGCCCCTTTGTCCCTGCAGCTGCCATCACCGAACTATTAAACAATAAAAACTTGCATAAAACAAAGTTTAAACGTTGTCCTGGCCACAGCAA